>JAJOOS010001293.1:0-31875 GCA_029582725.1 Solanum chiquidenum | reverse complement strand
TCAATCTCATCTCTGATGTTTATCTCTTCACTCTCTTCATATTAACCCTAACCCCCAAAATGGAATTGATGCAATTTCAACCGAGCTTAGTTTTCAGGGAAAATCGAAGAAAATTGTTGGTTCATGTAATGGCTTGGTATTGGTGTTGAATGAAGAAGATATTGCATTTTTAATCAACCACACAACCTTAAACTCTCCTCTGTCTCTTCCTAAGCGTTCTACCTCTACCACGTATGCCCTTGGGTATGATTTTTCTAGTGATGATTATAAGGTTTTTACTCTTTCTTGTTATAGAGGTGTACTTGAAGGTGACCTTTTCTGTACATTTGTGGATGTCTACTCCGTGAGAATGGGTTTTTGGAGGAGACTTGAGAGTATATCACATAATGGTGCAATTCCTATTCACGATTTTGGGGTTTTCCTAAATGGGGCTTTGCATTGGCTGGCTGGTAAATATTATTGTTCTCCATCTGTATTTGTTGTTGCATTGACCCGTGTGTTTAATGAGTGATGATGACATCGTATTAGTTGCGCCTGGGAAAGCGAAGTTGATTATATACAATAAGAAAAAGGAACAACAAAGAGAGATTAATGTTGATGGAAAAACTTCCAAGTGTATAAGAATTAGAACGTTCATGGATTGTCTTGTCTCTCATATGATTGGCAGGGAAACTGAGGGTAATGACTATATCGCTTGATACAGTATTCTGAGATAATGTCGTACTCATGTATTGATTTCTTATTCATTTTGCATAGTATTTATTTGTTCCTTGTATTTGGTTCAATAGGAACCATAGAGATTTATGAATGGTTTTTTTCCTCGTCGAGTTATATAAATAATACTTTTCTTGTCCTATAAAGTTTTGTGATGGTAATTCTTATGTCCTGTTTCTTGATATTTTGACTCTTCTTTGAATCATGAGTTAATTAATCTCACAATGGAATGCCGTAATTATTTAATTGCTCAAAACACTAAAATAACATTTTATGTTGTTACCTGCTTGATTGTGTAATTGTCAAGGCATATTGCTACAGATATGAATATCAATGTTGGCTAGTATTATCTATCTATTGTTTTCTAAAAGTGGGAAGATTCAAATTCAAATGTTCAAAAACCATATTAACTATTCTTAATTAATGCACAAAAATGTAAAAACAATTATCACAATAGTTAGTTTGTTGAGTTTCTTTCCCTTCCTCAAATATGAAATGAAATGACAATATATTACTATGTATTTTGTTCTTTTGTTGTAATTTAATGCAATATGTATGAGTTGTGAATGATTTGCCTTTTCATTTTTTGAATTAATTGATAAGTACCTTGAAGTGTTTATATTATTTCCATATATATCTGATGAGTCCACGATTTGGATTCATCTATGGCTTTATTTTAATAGATTTAGTATCCTCAAATGCATATTTTATGCCAATAATTGATGTAAATCCTTGATTTTCAGGTATTTGGATTGAGGAACAAAGCATGGACACTAATGAGCAAAAAGGAACAAGGCAGCTGAAAGAACGAAGAAAAGAAGGCCTGAGGATCGCCTAAAACATTGGGCGAGTCGCCGAATGGCCATGGTCTCGCTTAATGTTCCAGTGTGCCAAGTCCTGAAGGACAAAATCAAGTCGGTGATAGAAAGGAGCAGTCGGCGAGTCACCGAACGGTTCCGCGATGCAGTACTATATCGCCCAAAGTTACAGAACTTGATGATGTTGAAGGCCAAAGCAGAAAGGCAATGGAATTGACCAAAGGGCGGATTGCCGAGTGGATCGGTGATCTCGACTTATGGCGCCAAATGATCCTTCGCAGCACATTTTTGGCTACTATAAAGACATTTTTAAATTCTTATATTTTAAAGAGGAAGTTTTAGTATCTATCATTTTATTGTTCAGTTTTCAAGTTTGAGAGCTAAGAACTGAGTTTTGAGACAATGTTTCCTTAGCTTTGAAGATTTGAACATTTTCATTTCTGAGAAATTAGAAGTGGTTGTTGAAGATTCTTCATCTTAGACCTTTGTAAAGACAATATTAATCTTACCAGTTGATGGAAACACAATTTGGTAACGATTTCTATCTTTTTATGATGTTTAGCTAAATCCCCAATTCTTGGGGTGTGATTATGTGATTATGGGTTGATTTAGCTGCTGGGTATTGTTAATTAATAGTGTAAATGTTGTTTAAAAGTGATTTCATTCAGTAATTGTGTCTTAATCGAAAGGGTTGTAGTTGCAAATGCAACTCTACCTTCATGTTTTAGGCTTGCTCGAGAGAGGTTTTGGAACCAAAATTACTGATTTGATGGTCTGTGGGTATTGGGTTGTCATGGGTTCAGCTCGAGAGAGTGAATCCTAAACCTTTTTCCACACATTCAGCTCGAGAGAGTGAATGGACTAAAGCATAGGTTGTTCTTAATTGCTGCTTATTGGTGTTCGAGAGAAACCAATTTGATTCGGGGTAAATTGTTCGAGAGAAAGTTTATCCCCACTTAAGTCTAGCTTATTCACTGATTTACAACTAGTCACTATAAATCTCAATCACTTATTTGTCTACCTTAGCCCATAATCCAATCACATCCCAAGAACCCGTCTCTGTATTTGTTATTTTTGTGTTATTTATTGTTGTAGCTGATAGTTGAAACAAATCCCCCTGTTATTTGACAGTTGTGTCACCCTAAACTTGAATCATGCTTTTATTCGTAAATGTTTTTACCTATGAGTGACTTGAGCATATTCATGCTTTTCTATTGATTCTCAAATACGTACCACTCCCTTGGAACTCGACCCCAACTTACTTAGTTGGGTTAAATTACTAACTAACGATCGTTGACGCTTAGTATTGGATGAAGTGTCTTTGATAAAGTTATTTTAAATCAAAATAGTGTCGCTGCCGGGGAGTGGTCTTACTTGATAATTTTTAGTTAAGTTGAATTTTGTTCTTGTTAGTCATAGTTGAACTTACATAATTTTAGTTTTGTTTTGCTTGTTTGTGTTGTAAAATAGGAAGTATGAGTGTGAATAGCAGCTAAGTAGGACATCAAGATGACATCGAAAACCTCAACGATGTCAACGACCCTAATGTTAATAACCCCCATCTTATGGGTGGTATTGGTGTCATTCGCTTGCCTCCGGCCGAAGGGAATTCGGTGTTCCACATCACAAGTACTATGTTGCAGCTCTTGTATTTGAAGAGGTTGTTCAGTGGTTTGGCTCATGAGGATCCCCATGAGCATATTAAAAACTTCGTGGATGTTTGTGGACCGTTCTCCTTCAAGAACATTTCCCAAAAGTCGGTCTAGTTGAGGTTGTTCCCATTCTTTTTTATGGGAGAGGCATGTAAGTGGCTGGCTGAATTGCCACGTTAATCAATCACTTCGTGGTAGGAGTTGGTCACCGCATTTCAAGTGCGATTTTTCCCTCCCTTGAAGATGATGACTCTTAACGACAATATTCAGAGCTTCAAGTGTCGAGAAGGCGAGCCAATTCATGAAACTTGGTTGTGATTCAAGAAGTTGATGCTTTAATGCCCAACTCATGGCTTTCCTGACAACATGTTGCTGAAGTATTTTTACCAGAGTCTTGATGCGGTAAATAAGGGTGTTGTTGACCAACTTTCTCCTGGAGGTTTGATGCAGCAACCTTATGTGATAGCGGCTCAGCTCTTGGATGGCATGACTACCATAAACATGGCGTGGTATACTTGTGAAAACCAGGTCTCCCCTCTCACATTCAAATTGACCAAGGAACATATGGAGAAGGACCAAGAGAGGGACCAGAACATGGCCAAGATTATGACACAACTTGACATTTTTTCCAAAAATGTAATGGGAGCTAGTGCTCTAAGTGTCAATATCGTGGGTGTCAGGTGTGCTAATCCGAATGAGTCCAAGTTTGAGGCCTTGTATAATGAAGAGGTTAATTTCCTAGCCAACCAAGGTGGTGGTTATCGTTCAAACTACTCGAGGCAGGGTGGTAACCAAGGTTGGAATAGGGATGAAGGTTGGAAGGATCGTGATCGAGAATGGAGGGACCAAAATCCCAATTGGAAGGATGGGGAGAAGGATAGGTATGTGCCTCCCCACGAGCGCCAAAAGCCAAAGGATTCGGAAAGTGGCTGGTCTGAGGATATACTTTCTCGTATCCTCAACAAAGTTGAGGGATCGGACAAGATTTTCAAGGAAATGAAAGAGGATTTGTCGACCCTTAGCCAGACCGTTACCTCACATTCAGTATCGATAAAGAAGTTGGAGACCCAAATGGGTCATATCTCGTCTTATTTGAACTCGAGACATCAAGGGGGTTTGCCTAGTGACATTATGGCTAACCCCAAGAATGAGGTTTAAGTGTGGACTTGCGTGGTGCCGCGACATTAACTAAGGCTCTGCTTGGGATGCAACCCAAGTTTTATTTTCTTTCTTTTTAATTTTGAAATAATTGTGTGTTGATTGTGCAGGTCAAAGTGTGGAAAGTGTTTGAAAAGTGCAGGTTTGCGAGCTAACGGTCCAATTGGTGCATCGCCGAAGAGGTCGGCGAGCCCGACCTAGACTGTCGTTGGACTCAAGACAATTTTAAATTAGAGTCTGTAAAACTCGACGACCCTAGGAGAAATTTGGTGAATAGCCGACCATGTCCATGATCCCGATCTAGTCCGCCGTTTGGACCCTCACATTTACTGGAGGTCCTATAAAACTCGATGAGGTAGGTGACCACTCGGCGTGTCACCGAGTGGGTAGGCGAGCACGACTAATGTCACCGAATGGGTGAGAACTAGATGGTTTTTAAAGGCCAAAGGTTTAAACTTTCAAACTCTTCACTTTCCCTCACTTTTAATCTTCCCAAACTCACACCCGCACATTAGTTTCTATATTTATTGCATTTTTAGAGTGTTTTAGTCATTGATTGTGTGTTCAGAGTGGATTACTTTGCCGCCTAGCATTTCAACTTGTTTTAATTGGCATCTAAGGTTGGTGTTCCGAACCCCAAGTTTATTTTTATTGAATTTGTACTCTTATGCAATGATTTTATCATGTTGAAGTGTGTTGGGACTTTCTGATGGTGTTAGTATGTTTGAATGCCTATTTTTTTAATTCGATATCCTTGCCCGTAATGCCTATAATGTTGAATTCCCATGATTTTGTGCCTTAAAACTAGTTAAAACTTGTGGGGTTGTGCTTGCATGTCATTGAGTCTAGTCGGGTGAAGTCTTAGTAACCCGTATTGTGTCAAATGACATAATTTTCCCAATGATAGAGCGGGTGACGTCATTCTTAAGGGCAAAAGTCATCAGATGGCCAAATTTGGCAAAACCGGGAAAAGTCTGAGTATCCCGGGGGCATGGGTGTAATGGATCTAAGCTTAATTTGATTAGTGCATGCTTTGATTTTGTTTTTGGGGGTTGTGGGAATGAATTCGAGAAGTTGGGTTGAAGGTAGGCACGTTGGGTCGCTTGGCGAGCTGGATCGAGCTTGTCGAACCACTTGGCGGTTCGCCGAAGTTTCCTATCTCGCCTTTAATTTCATGCTATACTTGAAGTTTGATTCTGTAACTTTCGACGAGAAGCTTCAGGTCGCCGAAGGCACTCGGCGACTCACCAAAAGTCTTCTTGATCGCTCTTTGTTTGCACCCCTTACCCCTTTTTGTATTGTTACTTTTGGTGGGTTAATCCTTGCTCTCCGAATGCTATCGGTGATTCGCCGAAAGGCCTTCCCATCGCCGACATACAAATTTTTTTTGAGAATTTTGAGCCAATCCTTTCGGCGAGTTTGTCTGCAACTGTTTTTCTATGCTTTTGATTGAAGTGTTTCTCACTTTTTATGATATTTTTGTAGACATGGCTAGACTGAAAGTTGCTGGGAGGAACATGCCACCCCAAAAAAAAGCTAAGGGGATTACACTCAATGAGGATGTAGCTGCATCCAGGGGTAAGGCCACCAAACTTTCCACAATTGGTGGGAAAGGCAAAGGAAAAGAGAAGGCACATGCGTCACCGGAGATCAGCTCCAACAGTTACGACATCTACGCCACACACCTCACCACCTCTGAGAGTGAGGGTGAACACCATGAGCCTAAGACTATAGCTTCTGATGATGATGAGCTAGTGGCAGCACAGAGGACAGAGTTGCGGTCAAAAAGGATGAATGATCCGTCTAGGATCAAGACTCCTCAGCCCACCACTTCCTCTCCACCAGTTCCAGCATAGGCAGTGGTGCTTGCACCACCAGTTCAGGGTCCTCCCCCAAGTCTATGAATAGATTAAAGACTGAGGGGCTGAGGACGATTATTGAGGAGAAGCGGCTGTCCACTGATGGGGTGATTGATAGGTACCCAGAGATTATAAGTTGTCTGAAGTCTCATAAGTTCCAAATCTTCACAAAACCCCGTGGCCCATATATTCCAAGCTGGGTTAGGGAGTTCTACAGCGCGTACAGTGCCTTGATACCACAAAGGAAGAAGAAGGCAGCAACATTTAAACATGTTGACTATGTAGTTGTCCGGGGGAAGAGGGTGCAGTGTGATTTTTCTGCCATTAATGATATCCTAAAGTGCACTACGAGACTTGAAGATGACTGCTTGCTTATGATCAGGACAAAGACGCTGGACAACATGAAAAAGTGGTTAGCTCCGTTGATATATGATGGCACTCCAAAGTGGTTGGAGGCAAGGGCTCCAATAGAAAAGAAAGAATTGAATGTAGCTGCAAGGTTCTGGTTTGGCTTCATCAGCAGTACAATCATGCCATCCTAGAATGAGTCAATTCTCCACCTTGCCAAAGTAGTGTCTAGGTTGCATCCTTGATAGGACAAGGATCAATCTGGGGATGATCATGTCACAGGAGATAGTCATGAGGGCCAAGCAGTGCCAGACCTCACTTCCGTTCCTGGTGTTGATCACCAAGCTATGCAGACAGGCTCGAGTTCCTAGAGATGCGATGTGAAAGTGATCCCCACATCCTCTACTAATATCTGGAGGATCGAGGAGGAGTATTTGAAAGATGAGGCAGAGAAGAAGAAGAAGGCAGCCCCGGCGGACTCTTCCACGATTGTGGACACAGACTCATTAACTGCAGAGACATCATTTCCTACTCCAGCCCCTGGGCCTTCAGGTACTTCTTATGATGTACCTTCTGACATCCCTAGTTTTTCTGCTGCTGCACTACGTCCTAGACCTACTGTTGTTGTCTCCCAGACCCCGCTCACTCATTACTCCGGATAGGCCAGCTTACCTATTCTGCGGATCGTTCTGCTACCAAACTCGATGCCTCCATTCTAGGAATGATTCAAACTGCCCTGGTAGATGTTGTAACACCATTGAGCACTACTATTGATGTCCTTGCAGATAGGATAGCAGTGTGTGAGCGTGCCTAAGGGGCCATCGAGGAGGTGACGGCTTTAAAGGCTGATATTGTTGTGTTTAGGAGTGATGTGGATCAGCTGAAACCCACCGATATGTCCATGATTTTCAGGATGGTGGAGATCCCAGATGTACCAGATATGCCTCTGGCTACCACCGGAGATGAGGTTAGAGTTGAGGAGACAGTTGATCCCGAGTCTGAGGCGGAGACGGATGAGGATATTCTTGAGGTTGATGAGGAAGCTTCGTATAAGGGCCTCACTGAGACAGAGGAGGCCATGGTAGATGCAGTTGTGCATGCTTCTTTGGCGGATAAACCCTTGGTTGATCCTAGTGCAGCTATTGTTCCTTCTGAGATGACTTCGGGCACTGATGCCCAAGTCTAGATTGATGCACTGGGCACTGATGCCCCGACAGATGGAGTGACTGAGTAGACATGATCCCTTCTTTACCTTCCTCTCTGTCTTACTTTATTTTGACTTTTTGATATTTTTGCTTGCATTTGAGGACAAATGATTTTTATTTGTGGTGGGCTGAGGCCCACCTTTTATGACTTTTGTTTTGTGTATATATTTGGGTTTTGAGCTATAATTGTGTGTTACACTGCTTTTGTGGATGATTGAGCTTGTGGCTCCATGTTCTTAATTGTAAATGATTTTTGGACCCTTCCAAAAAAAATTGTGCCACATGTTGTTTGTGTTGAATGTGGATGTTCTCTTGCAAATTTGAGTATCGGTTTTGATCAATACCGATGACTTGAATAGTGCTTATAATCGAACAAAAATAAATGCGCAGCTACGATGAGGCCAAGTGAAGTTGCATAGACAATATGTGAACTTTTTGCATCTGGTTGTAACTTGCCAAATATCAAATTGAGTCTCTTGTGATGAACATTGCACACTAGCGAACGTGTGGGGTCTTGTTTGACATTGGTATCAATGCCTTGTATGATGAGCTTACTGTGAACCATGTGTGATGACACCTAGAATTTGCCCCGTTGGTCCAGTTGACTAAGTGATGCAATCTTTTGATATGATCTTAAGCAACTTTGAAGAGTCCAAAACAATATGACATTATACCTCTTTTTGTGGCCTACCTTGTGAGTGTGTGAACTCTGCTTGAGCCTTAACCTTTTCTTGGAAGAAACTTGATGAAATTCTGACCTTTCTTGATACATTACCCACAATCTTCATGATTTGTGGTTTGTGTGAATAGCCAACTTAGGCCAAAACCTAAGTTGGAGGTGTGGTGACAAGCGAAGGTAAATCAAAAAGTGCAAGAAAGTCCCCTTTGACCCATGGTTTTGAGAAAAATGGAATCCCTCCATATAAAAAAAAAGAGAGAAAAACAAGAAAAAAATGAAAAAGAAAACGAATGAAGAAGTTGTAGAATAAAGTTGTGAAAGTGCAAAGAAAATGGGGTTCCCAACAGTCCATGGAAAGTGAATAATGGGGTGATTGTGAGCACGAATGAAAATGATGAAGAAAAGGAAAATAAAGTGTTGTTCACACCACATTTCATGAGGATTACAACCATTGAGCCTAAATGACCATACCTTTGCACTTAGCCTCGTTACAAGCCTTGAAAACACCTTTTTTATCTTGAGTGAGCTGAAACAAGTGTCGATTGGAAAATAAGGGCAAACATATGGGTGAAGTCATGCATTGTGTTCATGTTTGTGAGTGTGAGTGTTGCATTTGATTACAGAGCTTTAAATTGTGAACCATTGTGTGTGAATATGGAATCATTCTTTGTGTGAGGGCATTTGAATACCATTGTTGAGCGTTAATTTGCATCTGAATCAAGTATTGTGAGCTTGAGATTCTTTAATAATGGTGAGTCACAACTTGAATCTTTGAGTGCACATTTGATCCTTGCATGAGTAAGTTGAGTCTTTTTGTGTGCATTCATGATTGAATCTTGTGTAGCACCATTTGAGACATCCTTTTTGAACTGCTGAACTTGAGTTTTACTTGAGAAAAAGCAAAATTTTAAGTTGAGGGTGTTGATGAGTCCACGATTTGGACTCATTTAGGGCATTATTTTAATAGATTTAGTCTCCTCAAATGCATATTTTGTGCCAATAACTGATGTAAATCCTTGAATTTCAGGTATTTGGATTGAGGAACAAAGCATAGACACTAATGAGCAAAAAGGAACAAGACAGGCGAAAGAACGAAGAAAAGAAGGCATGAGGATCGCCTAAACCATTGAGCGAATCGCCAAATGGCCATGGTCTCACCTAATGCTCCAGTGTGCCAAGTTCAGAAGGATAAAATCAAGTCGGCGATAGAAAGAAGCAGTCGGCGAGTCACCGAACAGTTTCGTGATGCACTACTATATCGTCCAAAGTTATAGAACTTGAAGATGTTGAAGGCCAAAGCAGAAAGGCAATGGAATTGACCAAAGGGCGAATCGCCGAGTCGATCGGCGATCCTGATTTATGGAGTCGAATGATCCTTCACAGCACATTTTTGACGACTATAAATACATTTTTAAATTCTTATATTTTAAAGAGAAAGTTTTAGTATCTATCATTTTATTGTTCAGTTTTCAAGTTTGAGAGCTAAGAACTGAGTTTTGAGACAATGTTTCCTTAGCTTTGAAGATTTGAAGATTTCCATTTCTGAGAAATTGGAAATGGGTGTTGAAGATTTTTCATCTTAGACCTTTGTAAAGACAATATTAATCTTACCCAGTTGATGGAAACACAATTTGGTAACGATTTCTATCTTTTTATGATGTCTAGCTAAATCTCCAATTCTTGGGGTGTGATTATGTGATTATGGATTGATTTAGTTGCTGGGTATTGTTAATTAATAGTGTAAATGTTGTTTAAAAGTAATTTCATTCAGTAATTGTGGTTTAATCTAAAGGGTTGTAGTTGCAAATGCAACTCTACCTTCGTGTTTTTTGCTTACTCAAGAGAGAGGTTTTAAAACCAAGATTACTGATTTGATGGTCTGTGGGTATTGGGTTGTCATGGGTTCAGCTTGAGAGAGTGAATCCTAAACCTTTTTCCACACATTCAGCTCTAGAGAGTGAATGGACTAAAGCGTAGGTTGTTCTTAATTGTTGCTTATTCGTGTTTGAGAGAAACCAATTTGATTCGGGGTAAATTGTTCGAGAGAAATTTTATCCCCACTAAAGTCTAGCTTATTCACTGATTTACAGCTAGTCACTATTAATTCCAATCACCCATTTTTCTACCTTAGCCCATAATCCAATCACATCCCAAGAACCCGTCTCTATATTTTTTATTTTCGTGTTATTTGTTGTTGTAGCTGATAGTTGAAACAAATTCCCATGTTATTTGACACTTGTATCACCCTAAACTTGAATCATGCTTTTATTCGTAAATGTTTTTACTTATGAGTGACTTGAGCATATTCATGCTTTTCTATTGATTCTCAAATACGTACCACTCCCTTGGGACTCGGTCCCAACTCACTTAGTTAGGTTATATTACTAACTAACGATCGTAGACCCTTAGTATTGGATGAAGTGTATTTGATAACGTTATTTTAAATCAATATCACACTTAAGTTATTACTCATATGCAATTTTGATCAATTTGTTAAATTCTGTTTATATTTCCCAAACTATTCTTCAGTTCTACAAAAAAAAAACTTTGTGCGGCTTTTCTTATTTCTCTAAAATATGCGTCTTACTGATAGTAACGTTATATATGATCCAGTTTTTCTCTTAGCTAATCTAAAATTTTGTGCTGAAACTCTACACTTTTAGCCAAATATGTTGCTTAGATTTCATATTTATTCTTCTAAGCAGGGATTGCATATGCATTTATATGTTAAAGTTTTAATGCCACATAATACCATTTGACACATGTTTCATGCCTTGCGTAGGGATATACACTTGCTTCTATGGATAGTGTCAAAGAATTTGAATTGATCTCAATATATTATACTTCGTAATCTTTTATTTTACGGATACTATTTCAGATCACTATAATAGAAGAAGAGTTGTGAAAGTAAACTTGCATTTTGATATTGTATACTGTCAGGAGAAAGGGCTTTTAGATATATTTGTAATTTTGCAATGTTTTAGCGTATTGTGCTTAATTATTTGTTTTTCTGGCTTGAAAAATGGTACATATTCCATATTTCATAGATAGTGCACAGTCCACGCTTTCTTACAAACTGATCCTACCTAAACCTTTTTCAGCCAAATGAGCCTGATTCTGAGAAGCTTCCATAGAATTACGACTTCTAATCTTAGACACTAACAATTTGTGCTACTTATCCCTGTAACTTGCATTGAATATATTAAACATTATCTAGTTTATTATGCTACACCTAGTTACATGCAGTGTTGTCAAAGGCTCGCTTTAAGAGTGCTTAATCTGTAAAGCGACACTCAAAATGTGATGAGTGCTTCACCTCACTTAGTGTCGTCATCAAGGTTCTAAGGAATATATTCCCTTGCCAATGATCCTATTATGAATAGGCAATACTAAACAATTGATATTTCACTTTATTGTAATTCTTTTTCAATTTTTTTGTTCAAATATTTTTCATTCATTCTTGATGGCTCTTAACCAATTCCACAAATATTTCTTGGTGAGAACCAATTAAATCCATTTTTTCAGAGTTGGGTTCTCCTTCTACAGTTCATCTTTTAGTCTCTAATAATAATTTAGGTTTTCATAACTCTTGCAGTAGTCGTAGTTTATTGTGTCGATCGAGCTTGTGTAAAGAGTTAATTTAAGCTTTTTATACGGTGTACACCTAAACTAAATTTCGTTTTAATTACCTCCCCCCCCCCCGAATTTGTTTATTCCTCCGTCACATACACCTTTTTCGTTCACCTGCTCCTATTGTGACTACACGCGCGCGACAGCTGGCAAAAGTGATGATGTGGATTTCCACCTGGATAAATAATAGCCACCTAGATAAATTAATATTGCAAAAAATAAATTTCTTAAATTTAAAATTCATTGTTTAAAAGTTATTTTTGAATAAGGGCTGATTTCGCGGAACTCCTTCTGGATTTGGGTTTTTTTAGACATGAAGTTGGTCGATTAAATTTCAAATTTGTCCAAAATTCTTACCAAGTAAGTGTTAATCTTTGTTTCCTTTACTTTTCATTTACATTTTTCCCTATTTTGCGTTTAAAATATGCCAAATATTAAAGAAAAATGGAGATTTTACGTTTTTTTACCGTTGTAGCTTTGTGATGTGGCAAAAAATCACTTCCTCACGCGCCTAGTAGAGAGTATTGTCAATTTCTACGCCAGGTGGACAAAAAAGGTGTATGTGACGGAGGAATAAACAAGTTCGGGGAGGTAATTAAAACGAAATTTAGTTTAGGTGTACACCGTATAAAAAGCTTCAAGTTCAGGGGGGGTAATGAGTACTTTTGCCTTAATTTAATAATTTTCCTTTCTCACTGTTTGATATTATGCTTGTGGTCCTTTAGATTTGATTTGTTATGATATTTGGGGTCCAGCCTCGGAAATCTCAAGTGATGGTTTTCGTTATTATTTTATATTTTTTTATCACTTAAGCAAATACTCTTGGATATACATTATTGAAAATAAATCTAATGTTCTTGATATTTTTCATCAATTTCATTTATTGGCTGAGAAATTTTTCAATTGCTCCATTTATCGATTTCAAGCATACTGGGGAGGTGGTTTCAAGCCTTGACTTCCTATGTGCACACACATGGAGTCACACAACGTGTTTCCTATCCATAAACCCCTTAACAACATGGGTGTGCAAAAAGAAAACATAGGCATGTCACTGAAACTGGCCGTGCACTTCTTTTTAACTCACATGTTCGTTCTAATTTATGGACAAATGTATTTGAAAAGACTGTTTTTTCCAATTAATCTTCTGCCCACTCCTCTATTAAATCATCAAAGTCCATGTGAAATTTTTCTTGGTGAAAGGCATGATTATAATCAACTATATATTTTTGGTTCATTGTGCTACCATTAGCTTCGTCCTCATTCACAAAATAAATTGCATCCTCGTTCCAATCCCTGTGTCTTTCTTGGTTGTACTTGCACTCAGAAAGGCTACAAGTGTTATAATTGTGTCCCAAACAAATTTTTTGTTTCATGTCATGTGTTATTTGATGAATAAGTGTTCCATTTTCAAGAAGTTGATGGTGTGTGCGCGCTGCATCCACTAAGCCTGACACAAACCTATTTCTTGTTATTACTACTGCTCATATGGGTCTAGCTACACCCATGCATCCACCAATGTCGCCACCTCAAATCATGCAATGTAGGAATTAAACTCCTAATCCCTCCCCCAGTAAACTATGGCTAACACGAGCCAACAACTCGAATCTGAAAGATAAGAGAAGACACAATACCTACACAAGCTTCATTGAGAAGAGTAGATTTACAATATTAGCACAAAAAATACTCAACAACAAGGAATGAAAAAACAACTTCAATGATAAGAGCAGGTCCCTTGTTGTCTAGGTTTTCGTGATAAGAGAGTTGAGACCAGAGACGTATCCAGGATTTCAAAAGGATGAGTGCACTATTACGAAAAATGCATCTAAGATAAAAAATTGATCGATTTGACCTTTAGGTTCATAATATGAACCGTTAAATTTTATAAATCATAGGTCCAAAATACATAATATTGCTAGTTTTAAATTTTAATATACACATTTGATTTGATTATATAAATTTTTTAGGAATTTTCAATGTACCACTCTTGAACTTTAAAATATTAAAGCAAAAAAAAAAATTAGTTGAAACGTCTAAAGTGTTAGAGGTGTTACTCAAAATAATATAGATATAAGATTTAAATTTCTATCCTCACTTAGAGAGGTGCACCAAACCATCATCGTATTTTTATATTGTACTTTGAACGTGGGTTCACACATTTATATTTAAGTATTTTTTTTAAAATATAGCACTACTATATATGATCTAGAGAGGGGAGCATGGGTTCACGTGAACCCACGGAACCCCTCTAGATACGCCTCTGGTTGAGACAATTTATGCTTGAGACAAGAGCAATATTCTTCAATGTTGCAAAATCTAGGTTTTGATATTTGTCAAGTCTACTTATCAATGAGATAGGGACAAAGGGAAAAACCTTAACCTCTTATTCTTAGTCGAGGTGTACAAGGACATTATTGTTCTGTTGTCACCCTGTCATACTGCTCTAGTACACTGGATAGACAAGGTACACTTTATAATATAGTTGTTGAAATCGCAAAAAAAAATGTTATAGGTACTATAGGTCCCTTCATCAAGTTTTTCAATCATCAAAATCATCTTTTCAAAATTATAACATTTTCCCCAGTTTTGATGATCATGATAAACTATATATGCAATCATTTCAGCCACTTCGTAACCACACAAACACTTTCAACGTGACTTCCCTATGTCATATAGATCCAGCTGATTTCATTTGCTCACCAGCATTCTTCCTATCAGTAATTCCCCATGTCTCCAATATCCCTGTCTCTAATATTTTTGCCCTTTTGGAATCATAAAAAGGAGTGAATAGTAAACCAAACATAAGTGCAATAGTGCAACGCTAACTCATGTACAGTAAGGTAACTGTAACACCTCAAAATTTGGAAAATCAAAGAAGGCCAAAAGATGGCTATTGGTTCAATTCCACGAGACAAGTCAACCAGTCACAAGAAGTTCTACGGGAAAATTATTTTTGTAAATCAAGCCCCAGTAACTCATTCCACAATTGACCAGGATGGCCCATCGAATGGACTACGTACCCTAGGAAGGTCCCATAGAAATATTCCAGCTTTGGTGAAATTTTGAGCTATTATATGATGTTTTTAGCTTGGATTAGTGACTTACTTGTGCTTTTTCAAGGATAATAATATGTTTATGTTTATGACTAATCCAGTTAGGATTTTACTTAACACCGAGAGGATATTGAGATGGACGCTCTCCCATTAGTAGAGGTCGGGTCTCTAGTAGCACTATTGTTGTCCCTAACTATGTGCCCCGGTAGGTTGTTTTAAGTGTCATAGTTAGTTGATCAACCTAATATAGAAGTTAAGGTCCTTTCCTTGGCAAGTAAGGACATCTCTTTTTTGTGTGGGAGCAAGATACCGGATTCCACTTTATAGCTCACGTGGTCTATGCCAGTTAATAGTAAATATCCCACAAAATGAACTAGGTTAGTTTCAAATGTTTTATGAATCTTTCCTTATGTTTTAAGATGCATTGACCATGTACATGATTTATGAATCAGATTTAAGGCTTTTTACTATGTTGAACCTGGTCATGCACATCAGCTTTTTCGATTATGTCCCCTTATAATCATACTTCATGTTTTATAGCATTCCCTCATATTTAGTACATTCCATGTACTGATGCATATTTGTGCCTACATTGTTTCACTAATGTAGGGCTTGATGACTCCTATCCCTCCGTTCGTGGATAGTTGATCACTCTAGAGGTTTGAAAAATTGGTGAGTCCTCATACTCTAAGGACAATTTTTCTTTTATTGCTTTATTATGTCTTTACTTTCGGATGTTGTACGTGGTGTACGAGTTACGTCCCGACCACTTCTTTTGTTGATTTATAAAGGCTTATCAAGACTATGTTAGACTTCCACTTTGAAATGTCAAATTGTTTCTTTGATATTAGATGCTTTACTTTTGTCTATTACTATGTGTATATGTATGTCAAGTATCTTGTCTAGGGTCTCTCGGGTCTTATATGTGTACTTTTGGTCGTGATAGTAACACATCATTAATAAGGAAAGAAATATAAGAAAATTGAACATCAATGCAAGTAGCTAAAAGAAAACATTCCATTAAAATCGGGTACAGGATCATTGGGAGTGTACATATATAAAACACAAAAAATAATCCGCAGAGGAACAGAAACAGCTGAAGAGATAAAAGAAATTGATGTTCTTGGAGAATAAGGGGTGTACTACAATGTACCGAATTATACATGAGAGAAGGCATCTATTCTTTGTTGACGAGCTTTTCATGGTACTCATTGGCAACAACATGTGCAGTAACTAACTACTAAGTCAGGTCCCCAACCTTATCCACACCAAAGATCCTTCTAGACATAACTCAACGTTTCAGAGCTGATGGAACTGTTAGAATTGTATTTTGAGGTCGTCTATGTGGAGTTTTGATTGAAATGAACCATTCAAGTTTAAAAAGCTCAAAAATATGAAAACTTGCACACACAAAAAATGAACGACCAGTTAACTGAATCGTTAATCCCAACAAGTCATAAATGATTTGGGGTCACCACAAGACTGCTCTAAATGCTGAAAAGGGTACATTAAAGAGAAAATGACCATGAGGGTCATTACAGGCATGTCCACAGATGGTGAAGTGCATGTGAAATGTCATTTTTATCAACTTAGCAAGGCGAATAGGTATATTTATATACACGTTAGTGAATTGTTTTGCTTTTGCAACAAGGATCACAACCAAACCCTACTTTTTCTTATTACTAATGCAAATTCTCTCTTGCAAGTTCAATTTATGTACCACATATAGTATTAGGTAGTTGGCAAAAAAATCAAATAATTTTATATGCTCGATAAAAAATGAGCAAGAATTGAAAATGATTATAAGCATACGAATGTCAAAGTATAACCTTCTTGTAAACACCAAAACCCAATAATAAATAAATCTAGCTATTCATGATTCGATTACAAAGTAAAGAAAGCATGAATAAAATATCTTCACGGATTAAAGAAAGAAGTAATAAAGAATTAAAAACCTACGCAAATATTGCGCTTCTACCTTTCTCTGTATTCTAGGACTGATATCCCTATATTTATATATTTATATATTTATATATTTATATATTTATATATTTATATAATTATATATTTATATATATATAGAGAGAGAGAGTTCCTAGAAATCCTGAGATTTTAACCTTAATTAAATCAAAGTGAATAATTACGGGGTATTAAATGTTGTCTTTTTCCTATCAGAATTGTTACCATCTACTCAACTACAAGTGTTTTAGAATATAAATTGTGATAGTTCAGGTAAAAAGGGGTAGGTTGTGATAGCTAAGGTAAGAAAAGGAAGCAATTGATAGTTAAAGTGTGAAACTCGTGAATAATAATAATACAAATATGTTTTTAACCATTATCTTTAAAACAAAGTAAGATAATTAAATTGATTGACATGATAGGTAAGTAATAGTTCAGGTGCATCTCGTACCTCTATATTTTTTATATATGTTTTTTCACACTCCTTATCAACATGAATTCCCAAAATTTAAGAATTACATCTCAGTACTAGTCTTTTCAAATTTCCACATAAAAAAAGATTAATTTAGAAAATTTAAGAATTACAACTCCACTCTTGGTCAGGCAGTCCATAACAAAAGTTGCGCATCAATTATTAAGTCCACGTATGGTGTTAATTTATCAGTGATGAGTGCTGATATATGTAAAGAAATGCAGAGACCTGATATATGTTTTGGAGAAATTAAATAAAGGAGTTACTGCAGGTAGAAATACAGAAAGAAAAGTCATTTTAAGAGTACCCCTACACTCCAAAAACCTTAAAAGATACTCCCTCTGTTCCTAATTACTTGTCCACTTTATTTGAATTGACAAATCTATTAAGAAAATAATTATTGATATAGTGAGTTTACCATTTTACCCCTATTAATTATGAAGTGGATGAATAAAAAATTTAAGATTTTTCAAAAGTTCTACCTTTTTAAAAATAATTAATTGAGGGTATAATAGGTAAATTGTTTTTGTCCTTTCTTGATTTGTCAAAATGGACAAGTAATTAGGGACAACTATAAAAGGAAAAGTGGACAAGTAATTAGGGACAGAGGGAGTAATAGTGTTGGTGACGGTTCAATTAGTTGCTCCCACCTTGTTGATGAAATTTGATTCTCCACCTTGTTATCCCTTCCCCACCACCAATTTTGAGGGGGGGGGGGGGGATGAAACAACGCAAACACAACTTTTCCCTTTGAACTTCTATATTTGAAATACTACTGACATATTAAAATATACACATTTATTTTTTGCAAAACCTGGGAAAAAAGTTTAAATTGTAGCGTGTATTGTCTAGGATATGACTTTGTACAAGGATAGAGAGAAACAAAATAATGTGAGTACAACAAAATAACTTTTCCTATGAATTGAAACTGAAACTATTTTCAGATTAAGAAAACATTTCATCGTATTAAACACAACTATATTCCAATATAATAGGTCACTTTTAATAATAATCATTGTTCCATATATTTCTGCAATTTATCTGTTGACCTTCATACTTGTTAAGATCTCTATGTTTCTTGGTAATCATCTTAATATCAAAAAACAAGGCATGAAATGACGGTTTAATCAATCATAGAAATTTGTACCTTTTATGTTTATGTATAATCATTTTCTCAACTTTATTTTAATAACTAGTCTTTGGAAACGTACGTGGCACATTTTTCTCTTATATATGAAATTATTGCAAAAGGACATAGAATAGATAATATACAAAAAAAGATTTGTTTAAATGACAAACTTCTAGGTTCATCAATAAGAAGTTTCTATGCAGTAGGTATACCTGAGATTATAACCTTGAAAATTACCTTGAATATTATTTTGTGGACGGGCACAATTGATTTCTCACAACCTGAATTTTATTATATCAAAGTTCGGGTGACCCATTTTTAACACTTAAATTCGCCGCAACCTAGAACATTTTTAGACTTTTCTTTCTAAAATACTCACTCTAGAGATGTTCCTTCAATTCTCTACAACACTGGAATATTCTAGATTTCTCTTTACTTATCTTAAGTAAATAATAAGTTGGTGATGAATTATTAACACTCCCCCTCAACACCAACTTAACTTTTTATTTGCGTCTGTTGTGAGTGATTCTTGAAACTTTGCAAGAATCATAACGTCCATGCCCTCTGAGGATCTCCACCTTGCCTGGATTATTCCGATCCCTACTCTTTGAAGGCTGTTCAAAGTAGTATCCTCTTTGATGTTAACCAGCTCGTTTAGTGTTGTATCTCTCTACTTGGTGTTTGGACACTTCAATCGTGTAGACCTCCTTAGTTGCAATTATGACGCTTCTTGTGACGTGTATTCTCCCCCATTGTCTGTACGGAGACATTTGATTTTTCTTCCAATGTCATTCTCCACAGTATATTGAAACTCTTTAAACTTCTCAAATCTTTAGATTTCTCTTTTAAGAAGTAAATCCATATGTACCTTGTGAATTCATCAATGAATGTTACCATGTAATGGTAACGCTAATGGAGGACTGCTTTACCGGTCTAAACAGGTCTAAGTGTATTAGCTCCAATGGCTCCTTTACTTGATTCTTCAATTCTCCATAGGGAAGTTTATGTGCATTCCCATATTGACATCCAACACATATAATGACTCCTCTAATCTAAAGCTGGGAAAAACCTTTTAAATTTTAGCTGTTGCATTGTGATTTTTAGTTTGTTGTAGCTCACATACCCAAGACGTGTGTGCCATAGATTAACTGTTTCATTACTTCGAGTTTTCTCAACATAAGTTGTCTCAGCTAACATGATGCAGATTGATTCTAATCTTCTCCCTTCAATGATTGGTTTGTTGGTAACTTTTAAGTTTTGATATATTTCTACGTCATTTAGCCCAAACAAGACATAGTTACCAGAATCTGTTAGTTGTGATACAAATAATAAGTTCTTCTTCATACCTGGAACATTGTAGACATTTTGAAGTTCCACTTGTCTTGAGATGTGATGAGGCATGGACAGCGTCTTGCCAATATGAGTTATTGGTATTTTTGAATTATTTGCAGTCACCTCTATTCGACCACCTTTATATTCACTTATGTTGAGGAGTTTTTTCTCATCACCAATCATGTGATTGGAACATCCTGAATCAATGATCCAATCATGTTCATAATCGACCAGTTTCTTACTTACAGTTGTAAGTACGATCTCCTCTTTTTTGTTGAGTGACAAGGGACAAACTCCTCTTGTTCATTGTTTTCTTCAACTGTATAAAAAGTCTCGAAGTCTTATTCTTCTTCATCTTGTTGGTTTTGGGAAGTAGTAGCTACATTACCTTCAGCTTTCTTGTACCAGAAGTCTTTGGCGTGGTGTCCTTTCTTTCCACAATTGTAGCACTTCTCCATTTGTTTTTTGTTGAAGTCTTTCACCTGCTTGTTTTGTCATTGAGTTCTTTCATGTTGATTCTTTTGGTCTTCCCTTTTCCGTGAGCTTCTCTCTTTATTTTTTTTATAGTCGTTCCTTTTTCTGAAGAGCACCTTACCTTCATCTTTTATAGTGATACTTGATAATGTCTTCTCCAAATCTTCTTCATTTGCCAACAGATATTCCAACTCAGATAAAGTTGGTTCTGTGGCCCACCCCCGTGTGGCTGTAATTATGCCTTTTTACTCCGGCCTTACACCATGAACAATGATTCTTCTCATTCTTGTCTCCGTGATAGCATTATGTGGATTTAATATTGATATTTCATCAGATAAAGATTTTACCTTTGAGAAATATTGGTTGATTGTCATATTCTATTGAGAGATCGACAAAAGCTCATTTTCAAGCCTTTGTAATCTCGTATAATTCTGCTTTGTAAAAATAGTTACAAACGTTTCCGAAGCTTCTTTGGGTATCTTGACATTCTTAATCCATTGTAGGAACTCATCCTCTATGGTTATAGTGAGAGCATACATGGACTTTCCAGTTTTGACCTTCAACCTTTATGCTACTTCAGCATCTGTTGGTGGTGTGTTTTCTGATCCACCGTTGATATCCCATAATTTCTAGCCGAGAAAGTAATATTGCATTCTCGTGATCTGTATTTCCTGCATTGAGCTTCTCAAAGTAATATTGCATTCTCATGAACAGGAACAATTGATTTCTGACAACTTGAATTTTATTATATTAAAGTAAAAACCCTTCTTCGGTCTTACAATTTTTACACACGAATATTTCTTGCACTCACACTCTATCAACTCTCTCTTATTTCTCACTCACTTGTTTCTTTACTCTCTTGCTTACTTTATTTCTTGTTTTCTTACTTAGTTACATATCAAATGAACCACCTCTATTTATAAAAGGTGATCAAGAATCTAGAGAGATACATACTACTCTCTTCTAGAATATTCCTAACTATATTTTTCTAGAACGATCTTTTCTAAAACATTTCTAGACTTTTCTCTCTAGAATACTTATTCTACATATCTTCCTTCAATTCTCTACAACTTCGGAATTTTCTATATTTCTCTTGACTTATCTAAAGTAAATAATTAAGTTGGTGATGAATTTTTAACATTCCCCCTCAACACCAACTTATTTTTTTATTTGCATCTGTTATGAGCGATTTTTGAAACTTTGGAAGCATCATAACGTCCATGCCCTCTAAGGATCTACACCTTCGTCGAATTTTTATGATCCCTACCCTTTGAAGCTTCTTCAAAGGTAGTAGCCTCTTTGATGTTAAACACCTCGGTTAATGTTGCATCTATGTACTTGGTGTTTGGACGTTTCAATCGTGTAGACCTCATTAGTTG
Source organism: Solanum chiquidenum (assembly GCA_029582725.1). NCBI lineage: Eukaryota > Viridiplantae > Streptophyta > Magnoliopsida > Solanales > Solanaceae > Solanum > Solanum chiquidenum. The sequence goes on along the minus strand of JAJOOS010001293.1, from coordinate 10,017 downwards.
CAATTGTGATGCTTCTTGGACTTTTTCTTGCAACTCATCTGGTGTTTCACTATCTCCAATTCTATAAGATCCTCGTTTCCTTTATTGGAAGTACCTTCTAGTTAGATTCTATCTTGTTCCCTTGTTCTACTTCGCTGAGCTTAACTTGCAATTTTTTCTCAACAACTATTGAGTCTGCCAGGGAGACTTCTTTGGACCACCAAGAATATGCTTCGTCAAATACCACATTTCTTCACACAGATGTTGTAAAACCTCAGATTAAAAAGATAAGAAATTGTAGTCTTTCCAAAAACATGGTGCCAGGACAAATGGAGCCACCGTCAGACCGTTTGTGGGACCACAGTCCGTGAGTTGGTATGTTGTTGGCAAGTCAAAAGATTAGTTGAAACGTTTAATTCCAGTACTTTTTGACAGTCCACCAGGAGGCCCGTTGATCTATCCACGAGTCGTAGGTAGGTCTTGTAGGTGAGTCTCAGACTTAGTGGGATCTTAAGAATTTGTAGTTGGACCTATGGAGGTCATGTACACATCGTAGGCTGACCAACGGACCATACATGGGTCCCGTTAGTTGAGGTCCAAAAACAAAGTTTCTAAACACATCAACGGTCAACCAGGACGGTCTATAGGTGGACCCACGGACCATAGGTCCCCACCGTCGATGAGAGTCAATAGTTATTTTTAGAAGGGTTTTTGGGTCTTTTTCCAATTGTTTTAACCCAATACTACATCATTTTGCCTTCTACCCAAAACCCTATATAATGATTTTAAACACCAAAATCACCAAAACTCAATTCATTCTCTTAAATTTCCAAAAGTTGATCAAGCTTCTCCTCTCAAATATTTCTCTCTCTAAGGAAGAAGAAGAAGTCAAATTAAGGTTTCAAGATCACGCCTCCAATTCACCAAATTGCTTGTGGGATTTTATATCAAGGTATGATAGTGTTTACTTATGGAGCCCTTTCCTCCATAGGGTTTCTAAATTGTTCAATTTTTAAGTTATAAATCTACAATTGAAGTTGGGGTTTTCTTCCATATTATGGGTTCCTTTCAATGTTGATTCAATTGACTGTTTTATGACTTTTTATGCATGAATTGAAGTAATTGCATGTTTTAAGTTGATTTCCTATAAACCCATGCATAACCAATGTTTTCTAAGCTATGATTATATAATGTGGGTCTTAAACCATGAAAGATGAATTTATGGAAATAACGTTGTCGTCTCTTTGTGAAATTGATGTCAATAAATTTGAAGATGCTTTGACTTTGAAAATATGATAAAGCTTATGAATCATTGAAAAATGCATGTTTTATGAAAGTAATGCTTATAACTCAAGGAAGCTTATAGGTAAAGGTATTGATATGTTCTATGAAGCTTGGCCACATAACATGAATGACATCTAGATTTTTCCCCAATGCTTTCCGAGCTATTTTTCAAAATTAGGTCTTGATTAGTATGGTATCCGGATATGCCATCAATGATTATAGACCATGATTTCAAAACTATTTCCAATAGTAGTATGGCATTTCTAGCATGAAGTGAATGACTATGGGCCTTAAAATCTATTATGAAAAGATCATGGTGAAAGGTTTTCTCACGCATGGTCTAAGGAGCTATCCTTTGATGTCTCTAGCTTGGATTGGTTGCTTAATTATACCTTTGCATGGATGATAATATGAATTTAGCTTGAATTAGTTACTTAATTATGCCTTTCCATGGATCATAAGACAAGTTAAGATTAATAAATACTCCATGGGATTTATGCTTAGCGTCGAAAGGATATTGAGATGGAAGCTCTCCCGTAGTTGAGACCAGGTTTCTAGTAGCAATCGCATTATCCCATACCTATGTACCCCCATAGGATGATGGTCTTAAGATATACATTAGCTAGTGGATCTACATAAGCTAGAAGTTCATGGTCTTACCTTTGAAAGTAGGACACCACTTTTTGGTCTAGGGAAGACACCAGATTCCATGTTATAGCTCACACGATCTCCATGTCGGTTGAGGCCACTTCGAACAATAATAATGAACTAAGGTTACTTCAAGAAGTATCTCACATGTGTTTATAGATGATTTTACATTCATTGATCATGATTACGATTTATGTTTTCTAACCCTCTTATCTTATGTTTTGACTTGGTCTTTGCACATCACTAAAATGTCCTTTTAGCTTTGATTTCATAACTTTTATGCATTGTTATCATACTTGGTACATTTTTGTACTAACACATACTCTTGCACATTGTTTCACTAATGTAGGGTCCGACGCTTCTATTCCACTTCTTTGTGGCTAAGGATCTTTTAGTAGAAGTTTTAAAATTGTTGAGTCCTCATGTTTCGAGGACCGAATCTTTATTAATTTTGTCTTTATTTCTTCTTGAGGTTGTATGTGATGTATGGGTTACGTCCCGATCACTCTTGATGTACTATATGGCTTTGAGACTATGTTAGATTTCTGCTTTATTTTGACAAACTCTTTTATGTATATAATTTCTTTAAAACTCGATAGATTCTATTATCTTGTTTATGTATGCTAATTGGATTTTTAGGGCCTCTCGGGGTATTATATGTCATGTCACGTCAAGGGTCTACTTTGGATCGTCACAAACTTGGTATTCAGAGCACAAAGTTTAGAAAGGTCCAAGGATGTCTCATAAGCCACGTCAAGTAGAGTCTTGTTCATGAGTGTGAAGCATGCCAAATTTATGAATGAGAGGTTATAAGATGCTAAGGAAGTTCCACTTCTTTTATTTCTCTGAAGTCTTGCAATAGTGTGTAACTCTAGGTTTCCTTCTCTCTTAACCCCTATTTATGATTTTCAGAATATGCCTCCCCAAAGGAATCTCGTTTGAAGGAATGTTTGTGAGAATGTGAGACAAGAGGTTTCCCAAATGCAGGTCGACCCTTTGGTTGAGAATATGACTAATGATGAGTTTAGAGCTGCATTTTATGTATTGGACCAAGCTATGATGGATCAAGCAAATAGAGAGGTTGTGGCTCCCGTGAACCCAAATATGGGTACGGCGGCAACTAGAGTAAGAGACTTTACTAGATGAATCCTCCGGAATTTCATGGTTCTAAGGTTGAGGAAGACCCTCAAAAGTTAATTGATGAAGTGTATAAGGTGTTGATGATCATGGGAGTGACGACGGTAGAAAAGGTGAAATTGGCCGCTTATCAACTTAAGGGTATTGCTCAAGTTTTGTTCAAGCAATGGAAAGAACAGAGGGCGGTAGATGAGGGTTCACTAGATTGGTAGAAATTTAAGGTTGCTTTTCTTAATAGGTTCTATCCCCTTGAGATGGGGAGGAAAAGGTACTTGAGTTCATTAACCTCGTCAAGAGGATATGATTGTGAAGGAGTATGCTTTGAAATTCACAAAATTATCCAATTATGCTACAACTATGGTTTCCGAGCAGAGGGAAAGGATGAGTAAATTTGTGTTGAGTGCTTCCGACATAGTGTTCAAAGAATGCCTAACCACCATGTTTTTTAAGGAGATGGATGTCTCCAGTTTGATGGTTCATGCACAACAAATAGAAAAAGAAAAGGTCAAGGAGAAAACTAGGGATTCAAAGAGGGCAAGAAGGGATGATGGTGATTTTTCACATTAAAGGTCTGGTGGAGGTAATTGTTCTGAAGGTAAGGGTTCTAGTGAGGAAATGTGGCCCGAGTGTCGGGAGTGTGGGAGAAGACATAAGGGTGAGTGTCTAGCTAGTTCAAATTCATGGTTTGCTTGTGGAAAGATGGATCATAAGATAAGGTATCGTCCTTCGGTTGCTAGAAATGAGGGAGATAATCGTCGACGGGCTCAAACCTACCCTTCCTCCGGTCCTAGTGGTGGTCGGAAACAAGATAGGTTTTATGCTCTTCAGACTCAAAAAGATCATGAGGGTTCCCCGGACGTGGTAATTGGTGAGTTATGGTATTTTAGCTTGTGGTTATGCATTGCTTGATAGTGAGTGTTTCATTAGCTATGGTAAGGCTTTATGTATGGTGATTATGTTGGGAATAGTCCTTGAAATCCTTGTGGAAACTTCTTAAGTGTTTACTTGTATCAATGGTTCCTTGGTTTTTAAGACTTTGGTATTTTTCTTGGGTTGAGGGGGGTGGATTTGAAAAGACTAGGGAGGTTTGCTCCCAAGAGGGAATAGTATGTTTCATGGTTGGTGTGTGTGGGGGACTATTTAGATTGTTTTGAGGGTTCCTTGATTTGGGTTGGCCTGTGAAAAGTCGGAGATGCTCTAATGTCTTAGTATCCCTATCTCTTTCGTTATCTTCGAGTCTAGCTTGAAGCTTTAGCCCCTGATGGTTTACTCTTCAGGACTCGTGCGTCTTAGTCATTCTTATGTTTCCTCATGCATGCATGCTCATGAAAATATTATTTTTTATATTTCAAATATATGATTTATCCTAATTGATTACTTCATGTTTAAGAGCATTTGAGTATGAGTTGCATATAGACCTTATGAAATGATGTTTTAAACATGTTTTAGCTTGGAGTCGAGGTTCCCCTTTCATTATGTGCATTTTGATAAAGTTGCATGAATGTTGGGTTGTTAGTTTCTCTGCTACTCTTTTCGTGCTAGTTTGAGTTCCATTCGAGGAGACATTGTAACACATCACATTCAAGAGATAAGAAATTTCAGTCTTTCCAAAATTCTGGTGCAAGCACAAACGGAGCCACCGACGGACCATTCGTGGGACCAGGATCCGTAAGTTGGTTCGTCATTGAAAAGTCCACAGATAACTTAAAACGTTTAGTTCTGGTACTTTTTGATTGTCCACTAGGACGGCCCGTTGACCTATCATAGGTCTCATAGGTGAGTCTCAGACTTAGTGGGATATTAAGAATTTGTAGATGGACCCACAAAGGTCATGTACAGACCGTAGGTTGACCAACGGACCGTACATGGGTCCCGTCGGTCGAAGGTCCAAAAAAAATAATTGAGCCCATCAACATAGACCAGGACGATCCATAGGTGGACCCACAAACCGTAGGTCCCCACCGTCGACGAAAGTCGGCAGTTATTTTTAGAAGGGATTTTGGGTATTTTTCCAATAGTTTTAACCCAAAACTACTTTGGTTTGCCTTCTACCCAAAGCCCTATATAATGATTTTAAGACCCCAAATCACCCAAACTCAATTCATTCTCTTAAATTTCTAAAAATTGATCAAGCTCCTCCTCTCAAATATTTCTCTCTTTAAGGAAGAAGAAGAAGTCAAGTTAGGGTTTCAAGATCAAGTGTCCAATTCACCAAATTGCTTGTGGACTTTTACATCAAGGTATGATAGTGTTCACCTATGGAGCCCTTTCCTCCATAGGGTTTCCAATTTTCAATTTAGAAATCTCCAATTGAAGTTAGGGTTTTCTTCCATGTCATAGGTTCTTTTCAATGTTGATTCAATTGATTGTTTTATGACATTTTATGCATGAATTGAAGTAATTTCATGTTTTAAGTTTATTTCCCTTGAACCCATGCATAACCCATGTTTTCTAAGCTATGATGATATAATGTGTGTCTTAAACCATGAAAGATGAATTTATGAAAATATGCATGTCCTCTCTTTATGAAATTGTTGTAAATGAATTTGAAGATGCTTTGACTTTGAAAATATGATAAAGCTAATGAATCATTGAAAAATGCATGTTTTATGAAAGTAATGTGTATGACTCAAGAAAGCTTATAGGTGAAGGTATCTATATATTCTATAAGGCTTGGCCACATGACATGAATGACATCCAAATTTGCCCTCAATGCTCTTCGGGCTATTTTCCTATATTAGGTCTTGATTAGTATAGTATCCGGATATGCCATTAATGATTATAGACCATTATTTCAAAACTATTTACATTAGTAGTTGTGCATTTCTAGCATGAAGTGAATGACTATGGGCCTTGAAAGCTATTATGAAAAGAGCATGGTTGGTGAAAGGTTTTCTCACGCATGGTCTAAGGAGCTATCTTGTGATGTCTCTAGCTTGGATTGGTTGCTTAATTGTACCTTTCCATGGATAATAATATGACTTTAGCTTGTATTGGTTACTTAATTGTGTCTTTCCATGGATAATAAGACAAGTAAAGATTAATAACTACTCTGTGTGATTTATGCTTAGCACCAATAGGATATTGAGATGGAAGCTCTCCCGTAGTTGAGGTCGGGTCTCTAGTAGCAATATCCTTATCCTATACCTATGTGTCCCTCATAGGATTATGGTCTTAATATATACATTAGCTAGTGTATCCACGTAAGCTAGAAGTTCATGGTCTTATCTTGGCAGGTAGGACACTCCTTTTCAGTGTGGGGCAGACACCAGATTCCATGTTATAGCTCACATGGTCTCTATGTCGGTTGAGGCCACTTCCCATAATAATAATGAACTAAGGTTACTTCAAGAAGTATCTCACATGTTATTGATCACATGGTCTTACGATTTATATTTTCTAACCCTCTTATCTTATGTTTTGACTTGGTCTTTGCATATCACGAAAATGTCCTTTTAGCATAATTTCATAACTTTTATGCATTTTTATCATACTTGGTACATTTTTATACTAACGTATACTCTTGCACATTGTTTCATTTATATAGGGTCCGATGCTACTATTCGGCATCTTCGTGGCTAAGGATCTTTTAGTAGAAGTTTGAAGATTGGTGAGTCCTAATGTTCTGAGGACCAAATATTTATGACTTTTGTCTTCATTTCTTTTTCAAATTGTATGTGATGTACTGTTACGTCTCTGTAACACCCCGTAGACAAAAGGGGGAAGCCTAGCAATTTTCAGAATTTCCAAGTGTCACCCACGAGGGCCAACCACGCCCCGTGGTTAGACCCACGCCCCGTAGGTGGGCCTCGTGGATGGGCACCATGGGGTACTGTTTGAGGCAATGAACCACGGCCGGGCCCATGCCTCGTGGATGGGTCCATGGCCCGTGGTTTGGGCTCCGTAGGTCTATGGCCAAAAAACTAAGTCCCAAACGAGGAACCACGGTTGACCACAGTCCGTTAGTCGTGGTCCCGTGGTTGGTGACTGGGCGGTTATTTTAGGGACTTAAGGGTCTTTTCCGGTTTTAATTAAATTAAAGTGGTGTCATTTTGCCTAAGTCTAAAACACCTATATAAGTATTTTTAACCCCCAAAATCCCCCAATTTAGTCATTCTCTCAAATCCCAAAAGAATTCCCAAAACTCCTCTCAAAAATCTCTCTCTAGAAGGAAGAAGAAAAAGGAAGAAGAGGAAGCTAGGTCAAGTTCAAGTCTCCAATTTTCAAGATTTTGTGGGATTGTGACTAAGGTATGATGGCTTTTCATCCATGGGATCCTTTCTCCCATGGAGTCCCTTAGAATCCCCCAAATTGATGAAGAATTCCCCAGTTCTAGTTAGGGTTTCTTCCAATGTTATGGGTTATGATGAATATTGATCCAATTGAGTGGATTATGATTGTTTATGACTGAATTGATAGGATTACATATTTTGAGTATGAAATTACATGTACCCATGCATAATCCATGATTTGACCAAAAACTGATATAGTTGGGTTGATGCCATGCATGAAGGGAAACTTTGTGAGTTTAGGCTTGTCCTTATAGGATTGATGAAATATGATTAGAATTGCTTGAGAATGAAGCTTAGATGATGATCATGAGATCTAGGGCTTTGAGAGTAAAGCTTATGATGTGAATCGTTGGTAATTGATGTTATTGTTGAGGAAGGGATACTTCCCATATGAATTGCCTAATTATGAATGTATAAATGTGAAAGGCTTTCTCACATGAATGATTCTAGGTTTGAAAGGATTTCTCACCTAAAATGAATCTAGACTAAAATGTTAAATGAATGACGAGACTAGAGGTGACTACCCTTGTCACGCCACGAGAGCACCCCCTAGGCGTAACCAGCGTACAAGACACCGAAAAGCCTTATACAAGCCACATAGCATTCATAACATTCGATATATAGAAATAGTGTGGAATTAAAAACTTATTTAAATCCAAAATAACAAAACTTCATTTAAAGGAAAATTTGTAGTACAACGGAAGTCTAAGTCTCACATGGCCATCTTAGACCCAAACTTAAAAAGTAATAGGTACACAACCCTTTCCAATCGAAAACAACTACTAAAATGTCTATTACATGAAATAAGGAAACATAACTCTTGTCCTCAAATCATGAGGACATACTAAGTCTTGGAGGAAAGCAATCCAACACTTCAAACTACCTAGGAGGAATCACTTGCTGGAACCTACACTTGTTGTAAAAACAAGAATAATATGGGTTAGTACACAGAAATGTACTAAGTATGATGACCATGCAAAATATGCTTTAAAAGGGGAAATTTTGGTTGGAAACCATGCATTATGTCACATCTCGAAATATCATGAACAATAGCGTAAAAGACATCATATACAAGCATTAACAACGTATAAGTCATAATCTTCACACTTAAACAATATCACATGGAAACCATTACCTTTACCTTGGACCTTCACCTCAAGGAACCCTTATGTTATACCTTGTGCAATATATGGATAGTGTCCCATACCACCATCCATACTAGGGCACCACATTTAGGTCACCTAAAGTAAACTTACCATTCATTTCCCTTCACCTTTAAGCCATATTCATACATAAGAAACATAACCTTTTATAAGGCATGACAAGAGATAAATAACTCATAATATAACCCAAGTATAGCATGCATATCACATTAAGCATTTAAGAGTTAACATACTTCAATTACTCTATTTAAGACACATTCATATCATAGCCATTAAGATTTAGAGATACTCTCTATGACTCTCTCTCCAAGCCTACTCGTGCAATGCATAGGTAGCATCCCATATTTCTACTTACACTTTTTAGAACCTATCAAGAAACCATAATGACATCTCACACGATGGGAATAAGCACTTAACCAACATAGACCATGATAGCTTGTCATGGAATCCGGTGTCATAAGTCCCCATACCGTAAAGAGGTGGTCTACTTGCCTAAGGAAGACCAGTTCATTTAGCTTAGGTGGATCCACTAGATAGACCTATGCGGGCACATAGTTTATGGGATAAGGTAGACGATCATTGAAACTCATGCCTAAATATAGGGGAGTTTCCATCTAACCAAATCCACTCGGTGCTTAGCCTACATTCCTATAGAATAGTTCATTACTTTGACATTATCACATATGAGAGGTGCCATTGACCTACCGACTCTAACTACATTCATTAACACATGAAAGGGTGCCTTAAGCCTACCAATTCAAGGTCCATTTAGGAAAGTTCATTAACTCCTCTTGAAAGGGTGCCATAGGCCTACCGGTTCAAGTTTCATCATTAACCCTCATGGAAAGGTGCCATAAGCCTACCAATTCCAAGGTTCATTACCATCATTAATGGAAGGGTGCCGTAAGCCTACCGATCCCAAGATTTATTATAGGCATGTGTGGAAGGGTGCCATTAGCCTACCGATCCAAGGATTCAACAATCCACAATATAATCATTTATACAAGAAAAGGATGCATAAGCCCTACCAATTCAAGGTATACTTTATATTGAAGAATCCTTCATATTCTATCATCAACATTCATAAGTGTCAAATTGAGGAATGGCCTTTCAATAATAACACATTCACATTCAAGACATGATTACCTTAGCTTCATTGAATTCTCTTTTATACAATGTCATGATAACACTTCAATTTCTCATACTATGCCTTCAAGGCCATGGTCATGATGTACATAATAAACAAACACATCCACCTTTCAAGTGGATCAACATCAAGTTAACAATTCTAAATCAAAAAGTAGCTTCTCATATCTTGCCTTTCAGGCCATAAACCTCGCATTACAATACCCCAACAATACACCATAAAATAAGCATGGGTAATGACACACTTCAACTATCTAAAGCCATTTAAACAAGTTCTATTCATATACATTCATTATCAAGCAACCCACTTCATAAAGGCATAAACTAGGAATAGAGAGAAATCATGGGTTCATGGAGTATTTTCATCT
>JAJOOS010001292.1:0-26440 GCA_029582725.1 Solanum chiquidenum | reverse complement strand
TTCATATTCATTTTAAATTGTCGGATGTAACACAATTAAAATGAAATTACATAAAAACCCCTCATAGAACCTCATTATAAAGTCAACACAAAGTCATAGGCTCTTGCTTAACCTATCATTTTTCCGAGTCGTTACAACAACAATACTCTGAGTGTATGCAAAGATACGATATAAATTCTGAATTGTATATAAAAATACAAATAAACTGTGTATATAAGAATATAATATACTTTTATGGGAGTTGCTCTAACCGACAACCATCACGTAAGAGCTATTGTGATGATACAATATTTTGTCTCACGCTGCCAGGGCCGTTCTATACCTTGCCGAGGATATAGAACCTGACTACTAAGTGGATCCACTAGTCTATGCTAAAAATAAAAAAGGAATCAACTAAAAAGAATGACCCTTTTTACCCATGATGGCTACATGGTTTATGGGGGCTGGGAGTTGACTAAACTCTCCTACATATCAGTGGTCAATACTACTCCCAAAATATGATACTTGCTCTTATGTTTAAAAACAAACTTCTTTCTTTGATTTGAGATAATTGCTCAAAAAAATAGCTCGAGGGCTATCGTGGAAATCAAAGTTTTCTCTCTCGCTTAATTGTGAAAGCATTTACTCTTTTCTAAAAACTAGCTCAAAGACTCTTTCGACACAAGGTTTCCTTTTATTGTTCAAATGTGAAAACATTTTAAAACTCTTTGGGAATACATAGTCCCCATATACTCTTTGAAGAAATGAACTTCAACTTTTACTCTTTACTGTTTACTCAACTTGAACTTTAAGTCTTAACACAAAGTTAAAACATTTGGAAAACTCTAAGAACTTTTCTTGCCTTGACTCTTACTTTTCTTGAATTGAATTATGGATTCAATGTTCATGATCTCATGTTTATATATGATTTCATGTTGTTTTTACGTACCTTAGAGTGTTGGAATAAACTATGAAACATAGGTACGTTGCTAAGGAACTAGTATGGAAACAAGGGGAAAAAGTAGAAGACCTGGCGTCCCTGGCGCTCTGATTGGTGTGGGGCTCCAGACCCAAATCTTCAGCGCCTGGTTTAGGGTGCTCTGACTGGCGCGGGTCCCCCCCAGAGGCCAAACCTCAGAGAACTCTTTGGGGCACGGTGAGAAACGCGGTGCCCCACCCCCATACCCCAGATTTTTGACGAAATTTCTTGGTTTTTTTCAACTCTAAAGCCTCTAAACTCAATTGGGTCTTTTCCCAAACATTTAGATTCGACTACATAACCAAAAATTCAAGAATCTACCCAAAATGACATTTAATTTCATGAATTAAAATCTAGAACTCCTCAACAACTTCAACAATCAAAAACTCAATAGAAACTTCAAAAAAATCCATCAAGAACATAATTTCGCTGAATAAATCATGATTGGATCGTGGGTGAACTAACACAACGCTATGTGATCTCACATACCTCGTAGGAATCACCCCTCGAAGAAATCTACAAGCAATTCTTCAAGACTTGGTGATTTCCTTGCTTCTCCTTCTCTTTTCTCCTCTTCTTTTCTCTTTTCTTAAAACCCTAACTTGTTTTTCCAAAACGTAAAAATAATCCAATCATTTTAGACCTCAACTTAATTACCAAAAACAAAATTAATTAATTGGGTGGTGAAAAGACCATAATGCCCTTTCTAAATCCGGTTTTGGCTTTCCTTATCTAGACAACCCAACTTCCAATGGGCATATCTAACTCATACGAAGTCGAAATTGAGAAAACTGAGAGGTGTTGGAAAGATAATTCAAAGATATTTCTTACGGTATCTGGAAGCACACCTAGCTAATCCTGAGATAAGAGTTATGGTCGTTTGAAGTTGACCATAAACCCAAACTTACCATAACTTACCAAATTTCCAGATTTTCCATTCATTCCTAAAATGACTATTTCCAATTCTAACTCTTCCTAGTTATTTCAAATAGCGATATGTTACAGTAAGGCTTGTAGTTATGAATGTTTACCCCTAGGGCTTTGAGAGTAAAGCTAATATGATGAATTATGTATGTTAAAGCTTGAGAGTGAAGTCTATATGATAATGGTAGTCTAGTAAATAGCATTGTTGTGGAAGGACTTAACCCATCCTAACTACCTTATCAATGTATAATGCATGACCTAAGGGTTATCTTATGAATTGAACATGGATTGAGTGTCAAGGAATTCTTCCATGAGTATGATATTGAATATGAGATTGAAGCTTCATGCTAGTTGAGTCCAGCTTCCAAATGGGATTCTCTTACACAAGTTGTGTTTGGGTTCCCAAGTGTATCTCATGAGATGGAGACCTTTCACGCTAGTTGAGTCCGGGTTTCTAGTAGAAATCTCCATATCTATAGAGGTTGTTAGTTATGATAGCTTGAAATTGTGATATGGTATCCCTTCATGAATAACTTAACTTAGTAAGACAAGACCATGCATGTTAGCTTAAGTAGTATATCTCATGGTAGCCTTGGATTGAGAAATCGTACCCTTCCTAAGGTTAGCCTGCACTAGCATAATAGAATGCTTGCATGGTAGCATAACTTGGTTAGGCCAAACCATTTCATTGGTAGCTTGGATTGAGAAATAGTACCATTTCTTGAATAGCTTGGACTTTCATGGTAGTATGCTTTTCATGGTAGCTTGATCTAGCATGATATGGTGCTTTTCCTTGGCAGCCTTTAATTGGTAAAATTGTAACCATCCATGAGTAATGTATGTATTGGACTAGTTAAGAAGTACTCCTCCATGAATAGTAGAAATAGCTAAACAAGGACAAGTCCCTAACAAAAATAGTATGATTATGATAAATCAAGGTTACTTCAAGGAAGTATCGTAAGTATGTTTTTATATGAGGTTTGCTTATATGATATATGCTAGCTTGGATTGTTGCTATAGTTTCCTTCCTTGATATGTTTGACTAAAGGTGAAGGTTCCCTTGTCTATGAGAAATAAGCTAACGATGAGATCAAAAGATGATAAATACGTATGATGGCCTAAAGTGGTACTTAGCATGGGTGAAATTATGGGGTCTTATCCATGAATTTCACAAGTATGCTTTGAGGTTACTTATGAAGTTGTTCTCTTATGTTATGAAGATCTAAGTATTGACTATGCTTACGAATATGTTGTATCTCTTATGTTTATGGATTATGTCTCATGTTGAATAATACTTATATTATGTCTATGTTGGTGATTATGCCTATGATTATGTTGTTGTGCTCTTGATTATGTTATGTTAGCTATCATATTTATTACATTTTGTACTAACGCATACTATTGCCTACATTCTTATCAAATGTAGGGTCCGGTGATATTTAGTTCCATCCACATGGCTAGGTTTATAGTAGAGCAACGAGTGAAGACTTTGGTGAGTCCTCATATCATCTAGGATTTGATTACCCTTCCCTTATGTCTTTTATTTTTGCATTACAACTCTTGTATGGGCTGCGTCCCAAAGACATTGATGGTTTTAGATTGTTTGAGACAAAGTGTTATAGACTTCCGCTTGTTTTTAAAAGACTTTGATATCATGGAAAAATGTTTTAAATATCTCCATCATTTCTATACCTCTATGTTATGATATGCTAAGGGGCTTGTATGAGGCCTCTCGGGCTCTTGTATGCCTTTTTACATCTAGGGGATACCCTTGGGTCATGACATTTTTCTACCCTGGCAGGCAACACGGTTTATGGAGACTTTGATTTATCTGAACTCACACTCGTCCCCATATCGGTGCTCAATACTACTCCCAAAATATACTCAGCTCATATGTTTAAAAATAGAACTCTTTCTGTCTTTTGAGATTATTACTCAAAAATCTTTCTCTTAAAAGAGAGGTTACTCCCACTGCTCAAAACTCTTTTGGAAATCTCAGTTTCCTCCTCTTTTAAATGTGAAAACATTTACTCTTGGAAATACTTAGTTCCCATATATCATTTTAAAGAAAATGAACTCGACTATACTCTTTCTCAACTCAAGTGCTCAAGTCTTAAAACAAGTTTAGAAAAAACTATAAAGGACCTCTCAGAATGAAGTTCATGCTGAATTATGGACTTGAATGACTCAATTCAAGGTTTGCAATAACCATACATAGAACTCAATACTCGAGTCTCAACAACTCAAAAGTCAAGAACTTTAATGGTAATACTCATTTCAAGAATGCTCAACTCAGAGGGTTCATGCGGATTGATTCCATGAACTACTCAACTCAAGGACTTCATGATACTACTCATCTCAAGAATTTTCAACTCATAGGGTTCATGCGGAAGTATCGGCATGACCAACTCAACTCAAAGACTTCATGATACTACTCATCTCAAGAATGTTCAACTCATAGGGTTCATGCAGAAGTATCGGCATGACCAACTCAACTCAAGGACTCCATGTGTAATATGTAATAGTCCCATGATTATGAATAAAATCTCAAAAGGGATTAGGAACTCAATACTCACGTCTTAGAACTTGAAGATACTACTCCTCTCAAAAATGCTCAAATTATTAAGTTCATGCGGAATTATGGGCATGAACGACTCGACTCGAAGGTCTACATAACAATATGAAACTCATGTATATGACTCTTCTCATTCTCATACTTACTTCCTCAAAACTTAGCTCAAATAAATAGTTGATCTCACAGGATTCACAATTGAACTCAAAGACTTTCTTCAACTCTACTCTTAACTCTCTCTTGAATTTGAATTATGAATTCAAGAGTTATGGTTCATGATATAAAAGACCTGGTGATGATAAAGTAAACTCATGAATACATTCTCCTCATTCTCATACTCACTTGCTCGAGTCTTGAAACAAGTAATTAGAAGTTTGTAGAAGACTCCTAAAAAGGACTCAAGCGGAGTTTCTCAAAAATGTTCAAAAGAACTCTCAAGACTCAACTCTTAGCTCTACCTTGAATTTGAATTATTAATATAATGTTATAATTTGTGGTAGGAATGTTATAGTGCTTATTAAAAGTGTTTTAGATATTTAATCATCAGATACGGTAAAAAAAACACTGTATGGGAGCAAGTCGCCGACACGGAGATGCATTTTAATATTTGGTCACAAAATAATTTTCTAAACAGTTGGCTCCACGATATCTCCGCGATGTTTAGAGAGAAAGTTCACTCTGAAGGAACATGTCCGCGATGCAGACCTGGTACGTGTTTTTTGTCCGATTTTTTCTTATTTATTTTCTAACCCCAATTCGCCAAGATTCGATTCTTTTTCTCAATTTCTCTTTAGATTCAGATACCCAACACATGTACACAACATTATACTCATAAACGACTCTAAAACAAACACGATGTCCTCAGGAACTCAACAATCCCATCCTAACTCAAGAACGAAAGCCAATTTCAAGAACACAATTCAAGATCATCAAACTTTCAACTTACTAGAACGAATTTCGCTGAAAAAAACATGATTGGTGTGTGGGTGAATGAGCCCAATGCTATGGAAGTCTCACATACTTATTAGGGATCAAACCCTTGGAAAAATCCGCAACGAAACCTCAAGAACTTGACGAAATCTAGGTCTTTCTCCTGTTTTCTCTTCTTGAACTCTTTTCTAAAACCCTAGCATGAATTAGGATTTGTGTAAACTGAAACAAATCATTTTAGACACCTATTTTATTAATAAAAATGAAATAAATCTGATAGGGTAAGGAAAGATCAAAATACCCCTCTTAAATTCGGGTAACTTTCCTTATTTGGATAGCCCGACTTCCAACGAGCATATCTCCTTCATACGAGCTCGAAATTTAGCAAACTCGATGGCGTTGGAGAGAGGATTCTAAGACGTTTCATTTTATATCTTGTAGCCCACCTAACACATCCTTCACTGGTGGTTATGGTCATTTGAAGTTGAATCAAAACTTAGAAGAACTTAGGAATGACTTGAATGAACTCTCTTTACATCTAGTGACCTTAACACTTAAGAAATTTTAAATTCCTTGGTAAAATCCTACTCACAATGAAGGATGGTTTGAGTCTTAGTAAAAAAAAATCTGGGGTGTTACAATATCTCCCCCTTGGGATCATTCGTCCTCAATGACGGCTGGACTGGGTATGGATGGTGTTACTCTATAACGACCCAAGGGTACCCCCTAGATGTAACAAGGAACATAAAACCCCGAGAGCCTCCATGTAAGCCACTTAGCATATCATAACATAAATCACTAGAATAATATAGAGTAAAAACACATCTCAAGTTCAAATATTTTCATAAAGGAAAGTGGAAGTGTAGACTTGTCTCAATTAGCCATCTATTAAAATACTTGAATAAAAATAGGGTCACAGCCCCAAAACAACATAATCTGAAAGTGAAAATACAAGAATTAAACTGCAATGATAGTATTCGTCCTCGAATCAAGAGGACCCACCAAACAAGCAAAGAGAATGAGCAATTCCAAGCTCTAGCCACAATGGGGACCACCTTGAGAACCGGACCCTACACTTGGGAAAAATGTAGGAAAAATATGGGTTAGTACAAAAATGCACTAAGCATGATAGCCATGCATAAAAACCTTGAAGACATGCAAAAAGGGACATTTTAGTTGGATGCATGCAATTTACTAAGTTAAAACATCACTTTGAAGATTAAAGAGGAAACATAAGTCATAAGCAAATTCATTACATAGATCATCATATCATAAGTGAAACATACCATAAGTACCCTCAACTATCTACTTGTGCAATGCTTGAATAAGATCCAATAATCCTACCTATTCTAAGTAAAGCATCTTGAGTAACCATAGTTCATAATTCATCTTCTTGTTCGTAGTAGGAATGAGCCTTAACCAACACAGACCATGTGAGCTTAACATGGAATCTAGTATTACCCACACCGAAAATGGTTGGCCTACTTGCCTAAGGTAAGACCATTATCATATTAACTTTTAGGTGGATCCACTAGATAAAGACCTATGGGGGCACTTAGTTTATGGGATAGAGAGATTGTTACTAGAAACTCAGCCTTTCTCACGGAAAGGTTTCCACCTCAAGAGATTGTTTCTAGAAACCCGACCTTTCTCACGGAAATGTTTCCATCTCATAGTCAATATCAACTCGGTGCTAAGCATTCATCACAAGGAGTACTCATTATGTCATAACTTGTTTCATTAAGATAGCTCATTAGATAATGCGTGAGAATATCCTTTCATTGTTCCTGTCTACATATAACATTAGATTCAATTAGGTGAGAATATCCTTTCAACCTTACAATCATAATCATGTGAGAAAACCTTTCACATTATGTTCATTATGTGTTCATGAGAATAGCCTATCAATCAACACAACAACATCATCAAAATCATGCACACTTCACTCTCAAAGTGTTCTTAAAGCATGTACATAATCTTCACAATTCATGCATTACATAATATATTGCCTTTACAAAGGTCAAAGATCATCTCAATCAACATATCTAGAATTACTACACTAGACATGGATAATAACTTAATTCAAATAGCTCAATTACTGCAAGCATAATCTCATCATATCCTTATTTCATCAATTCACCCACATCACAAGGTCATAAATTAGGAATATGGAGATTTCAACATAAGAACAATTATAAATCATCAATTCAATCATAAAATAAAGTAATTAAATAATTAAAATCATTTTTAAAAAGGAATCCATGACTTTGAGTAAAACCCTAGCTTTTTGGGGAATTACTAGTTTTGAAATTGAGTTTGGAGGGACTCCATGGATGAAGACTATCCGTGGATGCAGGACTACCATACCTTGATGAATAAACCTTAAGAATTTGAGTGGAATATTTTGATCCTTCAACCCTAGCTTTCACTTTCTTCTTCTTCTTCCTTGGAGTTCTAGAGAGAGGATTTTTGGAGAGGGTTTGGGTCTTTCTTTTGGGATTTGAAATTATGAGGAAGATGATTTAGTTTAGTGACTTAAAAACTTATATAGGTGTTCTAATAATGTGTCGTGTTGTCCATCCGTGGTCTGAGGTCATGTGTCTTGGTTTGCAAGCCTTGACCCAGGACCCTTCACTAACGGACCGTGGTTGGACCCACGGCCTGTTCTGGTGAAGCGTGGTCTGGGTTCAGAGACTAGGTTCTCAGGGGATTGACATATGCTCCTCACCCACGAGGCGTGGGCTGACCCACGAGGCCTGGGTGCCCTCCGTGGGTCACTGCCAGGCAGCCTCTAAGAGGCTTTTCCTAAAGGACCCATGGTTGGTCATTGGAGATTAAACCTTGATGCTCTTTCACGAAAACATTTGTTTTAAGCTATGGGGAGGTACATTCAAGGCTCTAACCCTAACGTCAAGCTCTAGTTTGGCCTATTAGTTTCCAAAGTGTTACAATATCTCGCCGTTGGGAACATTCATCCTCGAATGGCGATCTAGACACATTACGGAAATTATATACTCAAAACTAGCAGCCCATCATGCATGAAACATCAAAATAATGCACAATTCAAAGGAGGAAATATCAACTCCATCTCAAAACATAGTGAATGGAATACAAGGAAGTAGGAACTACATCTAACAACCCATTATGCATGAAACTCAACATTTCTAGTATTCATAGGAGGAAGTACCTTCTCCTTCTAAAAGCATGCTCAACACAACATCATGGGGCCAATATGCAATTACTCTCAAAAGCATACTAACGCATGTACATTAACTCATCTCATGAAGTCAAATAGGAACATCATACTAAATGCACAACAACATGAGGAACATAAATCATGAAAACTCATTTTCTTACTAAACATTAATTTCATCAAGAACATGCATAACATATGGAAATCATAGAAAAGCACATACCACTCACATGACTCCCAAAACACTAAAACTTAAGAGGAAATATTTACCTCAAGCTTGAATAGGAGTATAAGGAAAGAGATGAGGATATTGGGAATTCATATCGGCCTCAGCCTCCCAAGTAGCACCCTCAACTAAGTGATTCCTCCATAAAACCTTTACGAAAGCTATTTCCTTGTTTCTCAATCTCTTGACTTGCCGGTCTAGGATCTTTACCGGGACCTCTTTCTAGGAAAGACTTTTATTAACTCCCAACCCTTCTAAGGGAATAATGGAAACCAGATCTCTAATACACTTCTTCAGTATAGAAACATGAAATACCGGATGAACTGGGGCCAACACATTTGGCAAATCCAACTAATAGGCAACCTTCCCAATACGTTGCGAAATTTGATATGGACGTACATAGCGGGGACTAAGTTTCCCTTTCTTACCAAATCTCATCACACCCTTCATGGGTGAGATCTTCAAATTGACCCAATCATTAACTTCAAATTCTAGATTCCTTATCCTCACATCGACATAAGACTTTTGTCTACTTAGAGTCGTCCTCAACCTCTATCTGATGAGCCAAACCTTCTCAATAGATTCATAAACCGATTTGGGACCAATAAGAGCAATTTCACCTACCTCAAACCAACCAACCGGAAACCTATAACTCCTACCATACAAGGCTTCAAAAGGAGCCATACCAATGCTTGAGTGATAATTATTATTGTATGCAAACTTTACTAATGGCAAGTGATCATCCCAAATACCGTTGAAGTCTATCACACATGCCCTCAACATATCTTGTAAAGTTTGAATGGTACGCTCTGCTTTCCCAAAGGTTTGGGGATGAGAAGTTGTGCTAAGCTTAACCTTAATTTCAAGCGCTTTTTGGAATGACTTCCAAATGTGTGAAGTAAATTTAGTACCCTGATCTGAAATAATAGATAACGGAACCCCATGCAACTTCACTATCTCATTTATATACAACTTGGCATATTCTTCCGCCGAATTAGAAACATTGACGGGAATAAAGTGGGCTGATTTTGTCATCTCATCTATAATGACCCAAATAGAGACATATTGCCTTCGGGTACGAGGCAAACCCACAATAAAATCCATATTCACCTCTTCTCACTTCCAAGTAAGAATTGATATATCTTGCAATGAGCCTCCCGGCCTTTGATGCTCAACCTTAACTTGTTGATAATTTGGACATTTGGCTACAAATCCCGCAATATCCGTTTTCATTACGTTCCACCAATAGACTTCTCATATATCATGATACATCTTGGTGGCTCTCGGATGAATAGAATATCAAAAACTATGAGCTTCTTCTAAAATTTGCTCCATCAACCCATCAACATCCGGAACACATAAACAGCCTTGGTACTTAAACACCCAATCTCTTCCTTGGGAGAAAGCCTCAACGGACTTTTTGAGTACTGACTCTTTCAACTCAACTAATAAAGGATCAAGGTCTTGCTTAGACTTCACATCCATCACAAAGGACGATTCAGAGCCATTATGGACCATGACACCACCTTTGGTGGAATCCACTAGTTGAATATGTAACTGGGCCAACCTATGCACGTCACGAACCAATTCTTTCTTTTCATCCTCTACATGAGCCACACTACCCATGGACATTCTACTAAGAGCATCCGCTACCACATTAACTTTGCCGGGGTGATAAAGGACACTCATGTCATAGTCTTTCAATAATTCTAACCCTTACTTCACACAATATGACCAACAAATGCTACAGACCTTAACCAAAATTCACACTTGCTAAACTTTGCAAAAAGTTGATGGTCCTTAAGGACTTGCAATACAACCCTCGAATAGTTAATATGCTCATCCTCACTCCTTGAACAGATCAAAATATCATCAATAAACACTATCATAAACATGTCAAGATATTGTAGGAACACTCTATTTATTAAGTCCATGAATGTCGCCGGAGCATTAGTCAAGCCAAAGGACATTACTAGAAACTCATAGTGACCATATCTTGTTCAGAATGTCATCTTGGGAATATCAACCTCTCTGACCCTTAATTGGTGATAACCCGAACGAAGATCAATCTTAGAAAAATAACTAGCCCCTTGAAGTTGGTCAAACAAGTCATCAATTCTCGAAAGGGGATAGTTATTCTTGATGCTTACTTTATTCAATTGATGATAATCAATGCACATTCTAAGAGACCCATCTTTCTTCTTAACAAATAACACTGGAGCACCCCATAGAGAGATACTCGCTTTAATAAAACCCTTGTCTAACAAATCATTTAATTTTTCTTTCAATTCTTTCAACTCCGATGGAGCCATTCTATAAGGAGGAATGGAGATAGGTTGCGTATCTGGTAAAAGGTCAATACCAAAATCAATATCCCGCTCGAGGGGAATACTGGGCAAATCATCGAGGGAAACTTCCGGAAACTCCTTCACTATCGGGACGGACTCTATAGGAGGGGTTTCGAACTTAACATCCCTTGCAAGATAGTAAATAAACCCTTTGGAGATTATCTTCCTAGCTTTAAGACAAGACATAAATTGACCTCTAGGAGTAGAATTTCCCCAATTCTACTCTAAGATAGGCTCTTTTGGAAATTGGAATCTAACCACCCGAGTTCTACAATCGATAGAGACATAACATGCATGCAACCAATCCATACCCAAATTCACATCAAAATTTAACATGCCTAACTCCACAAAATCCACTAAAGTGACTTTATAAGACAAATAAATGGGACAACTTCTATAAACATTCTTAGCCACCACGGAATCACCAACCGGGGTAGAAACCGAAAATAGTTCTACTAATACTTCGGGGAGTATTTCAAACTTCATGGCCACAAAAGGTGTTACAAAGGACAAAGTAGCACCGGGATCTAACAAGGCATATACATCAATAGAAAAGACTTTTAACATATCGGTTACCACATCCGGGGAGCTCTCTTGGTCATCTCGGGATCGAAGAGCTTAAAAGTGGTTTTTCTTTTGAGAATTGGAGTTTGAACCGCTTGGAGGAGCTTGCTTGCCTTCTTTCCCTTTGGCTGTAAGTGTTGGGCAATTCCTCATTTGATGGCCACACTTACCACATCCAAAACAAAAGTCGGTGCCGGCTAGGCACTTACCCTCAGACTCTTCACAAATTTTGCACAATTAGGCCTATGCACATAAGAACCACCACTATTACCTCCTTGAGGTATAGGGTTAGACACCCTATCCTTGTTAACCCTTGGAGAAGCATTTGAGGAACCTTGGTTGGAAAACCTTTGCTTGAACTTTTATCGACCTTGTCCATCAGACTTAGGATTGGGGAAGTTCCCATCACCGGTCCTTGATCTTTTCACCTCCCTATTCATTCATTTGAGTTGTGACTCCTCAATTTGTTGGGTGTGCACCATAAGATGTGAGATATTCATATCACCAATGAGCATTTCCGAACGACATTTTTCCTCTACCAAGTCGGACACTCCCATCACAAACTTATTCATATTAGCCCTTGAGTCCGCCATTATAGTTGGAGAATACTTGGATAGTTGGGTGAACTTAAGAGCATACTCCTTCACACTCATACCCCCTTGACGATGGTTAATGAACTCTTCCATTTTTCGTTCCTTCAACTCTAGGGGAAAGAATCTATCAAAAAATGTCAACTTAAATGATTTTGATTCCATCGGGCCCACTCTTACGCGCCATTCACCCTTCCACTGTTCATACCAAACTTGAGCCACATCTTTCAATTGGTAGGCGTCTAACTCCACCTTCTCTAGTGGAGACACTCCCATAATATCAAGTACATTCTAAACCTCATCAATAAACCTTTGTGAATCCTCTTCTACTTTGGAGCCATGAAATTTGGGCGTGTTCATTCTAGAAAAATCCCTAACTCTTGAAGTAGCCGAATTCACATTAGGGTTCACATGATTCACAACATCCTTATTAGCTTGGGTCGTCATGGCTTGGGCCATCATTTGAAAAGCCGACCTAATTTCCATATTTGACATAGCCAAAGGATCAATCAGAGCTTGAAGAGCTTGAGGATCTTGAGGAGGAGCTCCTTCATTCACATTGTCACACTCCATTCTTATTGTGTTAGCCCATCGTGTATTCATATCCTGAAGTCACAAGAGAATAATTAGGAGAGGGACTTTATAGAGCTAAACTCTATGGCACGACTTATGAATAATGAAAGAAGTGTAAATTCCTAGTCATCTTGTAGCATCTCATTCATAAATGTGGGACGCTTCACACTCATGAACAAGACTCTACTAAACGTGGCTTATAAGACATCATCCTAGAATCATAAACTTGTCTAAATTGGCCATCTATTACAATACTTGAATAAAAATAGAGTCACAGCCCCAAAACGAACATAATTCGAAAGTGAAAATACAAGAATGAAACTACAATGATAGTATCCGTCCTCGAATCATGAGGACTGACCAAAAAAGCAAGGAGAATGATCAATTCCAAGCTCTAGCCACAATGGGGACAACCTTGAGAATGGACCATACGCTTGGGAAAATGTAGGAAAAATATGGGTTACTACAAAAATGCACTAGGTATGATAGTCATGCATAAAACCTTGAAGACATGCAAAAAGGGATATTTTAGTTGGATGCATGCAATTTACTAAGTTAAAACATCACTTTGAAGATTAAAGAGGAAACATAAGTCATAAGCATATTCATTACATAGATCATCATATCATAAGTGAAACATACTATAAGTACCCTCAACTGTTTATTTGTGCAATGCATGAATAAGATCCCATAATCCTACCCATACTAAGTAAAGCTTCTTGAGTAACCATTGGTCATAATTTATCTTCTTGTTCATAGTGGGAATGAGCCTTAACCGACATAGACCATGTGAGTTTAACATGGAATCTCGTGTTACCAACAATGAAAACGGTTGTCCTATTTGCCTAAGGTAAGACCATCATCATATTAGCTTTTAGGTGGATCCACGAGGTAAAGACCTATGGAGGCACATAGTTTGTGGGATAGGGAGATTGTTACTAGAAACCCTGCCTTTCTCAGGAAAAGGTCTCCATCTCAAGAGACTGCTTCTAGAAACTCGACCTTTCTGACGGAAGGTTTCCATTTAATAGTCAATATCCACTCGGTTCTAATCAAACATCCCAAGGAGTACTCATTAAGTCATAACTTGTTTCATTAAGATAGCTCATTAGATCCTGAGTGAGAATAACCTTTCACCGTCCATGTCAACATAAAACATTAGATTCAATTAGGTGAGAATAGCCTTTCAACCATAGAATCATCATCATGTGATAAAACCCTTTACATTACGTTCATTATGTGTTCATGAGAATAGAATTTCAATCAACACAACAACATCATCATAATAATGCACACTTCACTCTCAAAGTGTTCTTAAAGCATATGCATAACCTTCACAATTCATGCATTACATCATATCTTGCCTTTTAAAAGGTCAAAGCACATCTCAATCAACACATTTAGAATTACTACATTAGACATGGATAATAACATAATTCAAATAGCTCAATTACTACAAGCATAAACTCATCATATCCTTCGTTCATCAATTCACCCACATCACAAGGTCATAAATTAGGAATATGGGGATTTCATGGATTCTTGGGGATTTCAACATAAGAACAATAATAAATCATCAATTCAATCATAAAATAAAGTAATTAAATCATTAGAATCATTTTTAGAATGGAATCCACGACTTGGAATAAAACCCTAGCTTTTTGGGGAATTATTAGTTTTGAAATTGAGTTTGGAGAGACTCCGTGGATTAATGACTACCATACCTTGATGAAGAAACCCTATGAATTTGAGTGGAAAAGTTTGATCCTTTAACCCTAGATGTCACATTCTTCTTCTTCTTCCTTGGAGTTCTAGAGAGATGATTTTTGGAGAGGGTTTGGGTCTTTCTTTTGGTATTTGGAATTATGAGGAAGATAATTTAGTTTAGTGACTTAAAAATCTTATATAGGTGTTCTAATAATGTATAAAACGACGTCACTTAATCCAACCTAAAAATAGGAAATACCTATAATGCCCCTAAGTGAAACTTTCTTTTGGCAATTACAGGCCTCACCCACGACTGCACAATCACGGTCCGTGGATGGACTCACGTGGCGTTCTATCCTTTCGTGGTCTAAGGTCCCGTGGCTTGGTTTTCAGGCCTTGACCCACGACCGTTTACTGACGGACCGTGGTTGGACCCACGGCCCATTCTGGTGAAGCGTGGTCTGTGTTCAGAGACTAGGCTCTCAGGTGCTTAACCTACGCCCCTCACCCACAAGGCATGGGCTGACCCACGAGGAATGGGTGCCCTCTGTGGGTCACTGTCATGAAGCCTCTAAAACACTTTTCCTCAAGGACCGATGGTTGGTCCTTGGAGTCTAAAACTTGACGTTCTGACATGAAAACATTTGTTTTACGCTACGGGGAGGTACATTCAAGGCTCTAACCCTAACGTCAAGCTCTAGTTTGGCCTATTAGTTTCCGGAGTGTTGCATACTCTTACTAAGGACTGAGTCCAATTGTATGCTCTTACTATATTCAAGATGAATCCAAATCCTAAAGTTAGGGTTATATACCTCTCTATAGGGAAACTCATACTAATAATACTAATCTCTACCACCACATTGGGCTCATATCAAGAACCAACAAATGTTTAACAACACCACATTCAAAATTAGTACTCTAACAACTCCATGGACTCCTACTAACCAACTCCTTCAGAAGCAGCTAACAACTCTCATTTAACTTTTTCTCATAGTAAAACCTCATCCTCGTCTTCCTCCTCACTTTTCACCTTAGATGGAATTATTACACCATCATCATCACGATAAGATCATTAACATTCTCCTTCTAACATCACTCCACTACTAAAAGACCTCTGAAAAGGTATCTCCCATACTCTTTTAAACTAATTACTATCTTATTCTCAACACTTGACTTGATTTCTCATCTTATCATCTCCCCCTTAGGTCTACAACTAACACTTGAAAGCTATGGACCTATTGCACATTGACTACTCAATTATGCTATCTAGGTACACATGGAATATCTCAACTTAATTTGGAACCTCGTCTGATTACATACCATCTCGGTACACCTCTTAATACTCTAGTTACTCTTGTGACTTAGCCACACTTCACTTCCCTTATCTAAATGTTAGGATCTCTCACTAGTACTACTCACATTCATTGCAGCAAAATCTCAATTCCTCACCTACTATATGTCATGTCTACCAGATCAAATCTCAAGACTAACATCATCACCCTCATGTTGCCATTCTTTTGATCATGATAGTAATATAAAATTCAAGCTTAATGTTTATTACTAAACCCAAATATCAATATGATTGCTCACTTACTGTACTAACTTATAACTACTGGATACAAATTCAGAAACACTAGTCGACTAGGACCTTTGAAACGACCCGGAAAATTAGTAGGTGAACTAGAGCCTAAACGTGAGGGTCAATGTCAAGGTACGTGTTAGAATCCATAGTTGGAAGACCTTTTTTGGTATGTATTTAGGGTTGCAAGGGCATGTGCCAAGGCAAAGGGGGGCAAAGCCTAGCTCCAAAGGCCAAGGCTACCCAACCTTTGACCAAGCACTACCAGGGTTCACGACTAGTGGTCTTGACCACGGTTCGTGAAGGGTTCCCTGAAGACCCCTTAACTTGGTGGGAATGCTTACCTTGGAGCATAGCCACTGCCTAAGGGACCACGAGCCAATTCGTGGCCTGTCGTCATGACCACAACATGTGGGAAGGCTCGTGGTCATGCCTTAGCATGGTGGGAGGTTGGCTTGCCAAAGGGTGCTACTGGTCAAGGGACCACGGGCTGTGTTCCATTGACGGATCGTCTAGGTGGGCATGGTCCCTGACAGGGACTGCCCAAATTAAGGGTTATTAGGTAATTTCCTTTTAATTAATTATGTGTGGGTCATTTTTAATTGGTATATCATACATACATATATATATATATATATATATATAGTTTTAAGTTTTAAAACACTTCCTTATTCCTTTATTCTCCAAAACCCAAATCAAATCAAAAGTTCTTCTCCCTCTCAAATATTTCTCTCTCTAGAACCTCCATTTAAGAACAAGGAAGATGACCAAGTTAGAGCTTGAAGAAGGAAGCTTTTCAATACGAATTTGGTTGGATTCTATAGCTAATGTGTGGAATTTTTAATACTTGGGTAGCTATCACCGAAGGAGCCCCTTCAAAAGTTTTTTATCTCAATTTTAGAAAACCCAAATAGCTAGGGTTTTAACTCAAGCCCATGGATTCCTTTCAAAGTTGCTTTTAAAGGTTGGATTATATTTGTTTATGAATGTAAGACTGATTTTCTATGATTTGAACTTGAATCCTTCAAGAATCCATGAGTTCCTCCATTCCTAGATGTGATTCTTCTCTACAATATGAATGATGTTGCAAGTTGGTCCAATTGATTGGGTGTGAGTTGATTATGATGTAATTGCATGATTTAAGTATAATTATATATGTATACTTGATTAACCTAAGATTATAAGGTGAATCGATGAGGCCTAGGGCTATGTCATGAAAGAGGCAAAGTGTGGATTTAGATGTGACCTTCTAAGATTGATGAATCGCCTTAGATTAGATTACCTAGACATGAATTGATTCTGAGTAAAGCTTCAAGACATGAATTTACTTGATTATGACTTATATGATGGATCGTGGTTATGTAGTATTGCGATTGAGTTTATATGTTCCTATATGACTATAATTGATCAAGAATGAGGCATGTGGTTAGGTTACCTTAAGAGTTAGGCATATATGATAATCATGTGAGGCATTGCTTGAGAGTAAGGCTTCTAGTATGAAGATGACTCCTAAGTCATTAAGGGAAAAATCCAATATGAATAAGTTAAGAATGTTAAGGCTTATAGAGGGAAGCTATTATGTATGTTAAATTATATATAGCATTATTGTGAAACGACTTCATCTACATGACCTCTAATAAGAGTATATGAGTTTATGTATGGAATGAATATTGTACTTGAGTCATGATTGTATCTATGTTTCATGCATTGAATGCTAGTTGTGTTGAATCAATATGACCCTTGAATGCAAGATATGAGGTGTATGTATGATTATGATATCATATGCATGTTTATGAACACTTTGAGTATAAAGGGTCTATTATGATAATGTTGTTGTTGTGCCATTGGAAGGACAATCACACACACACATGCATGAATATGATTATGATGTGAATAAGGTGTGCTTATGATTCACTTAAAAAGTGAATATCCTATGACTATTTTGTACTTGTGGTAATTGTTGAAAGGTCACTCTTCCCTTACCCTTACACATGTTTATGTATGAATTGTCTAGGACTATGATTATGTTGTTGTGTTGATTGAAAGGTTATTCTCATAAACACACTATGAATACGATGTGAAAGGTTTACTCACATGTTAATGATTCTAAAGTGAAAGGACATTCTCACTTAAGGAATTTATGAGCTATTATGATGATATGTTGGTTTCAGTGCCTAGTGCATTCTCTTATGAACATGAACTTAAGTTAAGACTTAATATGACCATTAAAGGGAATTATCCTTAGCACCGAGCGGATATGAAAATGAGATGGAGGCTTTTACGTTTAGCAAGTCCAGCTTCCAAATGTATGATATCTCATAAGATGGAAACCTTTTAAGCTAGTAGTCCGGGTTTCTAGTAGCAATCTCCTTATCCCATAAATATGTGCTGACATAGGTATATAGCTAGTGGATCCACCTAATAGCTATTATGTACGTTCTACCTTAGGCAAGTAGGGCACCTCTTGTCGGTGTGGAGCTAGAACACCAAATTCCATGTAGCTCACATGGTCTATGTCGGTTAAGGCTAAATCTCACTAAATGATAAGAATATGAATTATGATAAGAACATGAACATGTTCTATGGTTCCTCAATAGGTTCTACTTAGTATGAATTGGGGTATGGGACTTCATTCATGCATTGCACAAGTAGGCTTTGAGAGTGGGCATGATATGTCTCTTTATGATATGATGATTATGAGTTGAATGTATGCTTTATATGAATTATGAAAATGAATATGAACTATGCTTATGACTTCTTAATGAGCTTTACTTAGTGTGAGTGGGGGTATGGGACTTCACTTATACATTGCACAAGTAGACTTATGAAGGGGTTAGGGTGTGGGTTCTCTTATGTTATGAAGACTTATGAATTATGTATGAAAGGTATGTATGAATGTTAAGGTTGACTTCACTTGTTACAAGTTATGAACATGAATGACTCCTTACTTATGTATGTTGGATATGAATATGGTAAAGTAAGATATATATGTTGTTGGTTGCCTAAAAGTGATACTTACCGTAGATAGGATTATGGGATCCTATCTATGCATTGCACAAGTACGGCTTAGGGTTGCTTATGTTATAGTTCTTCTATGATGAGATGATCTTGGAATTTGACTATATGTATGAACTATGCCTTGTGAAGATTGGGATATGTATTATGTTATGTTGGAGATTCTGGTTGTTATTGTGATGATATCCTTTATGCTATGATGAATTTTATGTGAGTTGCTTTATGAGTTGTATCTCCAACTATTTGAAAGGTGATGTTCAAAGGTGGAATATAGCATGGTTTTTTAAAAAATGTCACTTTTATGCATCTGTTAAGGATTTTTGTGCATGGCTTTCATACTTAGTAACTTTTGTGCTAACCCCGTATTTCTACATTTTCTATAAGTGTAGGCCTTGGAGATATTGGATTTCATCCTAGTCGCTAGGACCTTAGTATATCCAGAAGATGAAGATTGGAGAGTCCTCATTGTATTCGAGGGCTTGACCATATGTATGTTATGTCTTTCTTTTATGTTTTAGACTTTTTTGTAAGGGTCGTGTCCCTAATATTGTATTCAAAGAGTTTTCTATCGAAATTTTATAGATGGTTTGAGACTTAGTGTATAGACTCTCTCATTTTATATACGACTTCGATTGTATAGAAAGTTTTAAATTTTCCGCATATTTTCCATGTTCTTATGTATATGATTATGCTAAGGGCTTGTATGAGACCCCTTCGGGGTCAAGTACACCGTGGTACGTCTAGGGGTACCCCTGGGTCGTGACAACCTTATGACAAGTAGTCAATCCTCACCTCTTAGTATGCATACTTACAATTTACTACCACATTTCACTTCACAAATGAAGTACTATTCACTGATTCACTATACACCATTGCCTAATTGATTCTATAACACTTTGAGTATTATGGGCTCTCCCTCAAAATCATAAGCGTAGCTTAGATCAATCACCTCATGTATACTCCAGCTCTTCTATTCAACACTTATACTTGGTCAGTGCCTACATAATGGCACTTCATCACAACTCCTTTCTAGCTATAGCACACTCTACCTCCTATGATGAAATCTTCAGAACTCATCACTTCTTAGTCTACCCATAAGGGGAAACTCTTCATTAGTAACTTACTAGGTGCATGACTATAGTAACATAGCTCGTCAAAACACTATATCTATTTCTTAGATCACTAAACCTCTGCATAGTTTTCTCTAACTCTGGGTTCTTTCACTACTACTGCTCATAATCTCGTAATTCATACTATCTTTTTGGGATGAAAATACTACCCAAACTCTAAACATATTTCCGAATAAGGATTTCACCTGAAAAGGGCTTAGAGAAGAGAGTACAACTCATTTTTAGCTTGAACGCACAATTCATATGAATATGGGTGTATTCCTCTGAAACTCATCACTTAACTCATCCATGGTCTCCTCTCAAGCCCCTCAAGAGTGTCATGACTTCCTTAAGAATTTGGCTAAGAATAACTCATCGATAAAGGACTAACTTTTCTGTTCAACCACCACTAATATGAGGGGTAGCCGAATGAATCTAGGAAACACACGAGTATGAATAAATTTCTATGACTTAGATCTATTGCACAATTAAGAGTATGAAAGAAGGGAAACTTTTCTTTATTGTACGTAGTCCCTCATTTATATAAGTGGAGCCCTCACAACCATAAACAAGACCCTACTGACATGGATTCATAGACACCCTAGGACACTTGAACTCTGTGCTATTATACCAATTTTGTAACGACCCGAGCCTACACCCTAGACGTGGCCGGCACTCCAGAACCATTTCTAGTACCCAAGTGAACCCTAATCATTGTTGACTACAAGCGGAAGACTAACTCAAGCATTCAAAAGCTTAGAATTGAATTAAATTCATGAAACTCAAATACAAAGCTTTAACTCAAATGATTTACTCTAAATATAATTATAATATTCAACTAGCCAACAATAGGCAACTCAAGTCTTTAAAACATTTAACAAAATAAATGAAACACACTTCTCAAACTCTATTGTCTATCTATGAAGCCTCTAACTGACAATGATGGAAGCCGGGACAAGAACCACGACATCCTAACAACTGATGTAACTTAAAGTACAAGTGGAACCCTCCAGAAGCAAGAAGGCTTACCATAGCTAATTCGAACTTCATATGGTACCAACAAAATGCCTGTTGATGATCCTGAGTACTTGTATCTGCATCATGAAATGATGCAGGCCAAATGGATCTGTCCATGGAATATACGAGCATGTAAGGGGAATTCTAAAGCATAAACATAAGCTTGAATTGATGGAGAAGAAACATACTTACCTCTTCTAAACTCACTCAACTCAGAGAAAATAAGACTCAACTCAATAAGGAGAAATTCAACTTAGTGAAAGAAGGAATAACTCAATAATAAGATACTCAACTCTAGATACTCAACTCTGGATACTCTACTCTGGATCAACTCAATATAAAGCAGCAATAAAAGATGCAATATATGGAAAGCTTTTAAAATAATAGAAAGCAACCAAATGTATTGAAAAATGCAACAGTAACTCAGTTTGTATGCAAGGATACAAGATATAATCTGCTTCTATATAAAAATACAAAGTACAATATGTAATAGGCCCATAATTAGGAATAAAATCTCAAAAAGGATTAGGAACTCAATACTCAAGGCTTAAAAGTTGAATATACTACTCCTCTCAAAGATTCTCAAATTATGAAGTTCATGCGGAATTATGGGCATGAATGACTCGACTTGAAGGTCTACATAACAATATGGAACTCGTGTATATGACTATTCTCATTCTCATACTTACTTTCTCAAAACTTAGCTCAAATCAATAGTTGATCTCAAAGGATTAAAATTGAACTCAAAGACTTTTTTGAACTCTCTTCTTAACTCTCTCTTGAATTTGAATTATGAATTAAAGAGTTATGTTTCATGATATGAAGGATCTTGTGATGATAAATTACACTCATGAATACATTCTCCTCAGTCTCATACTCACTTGCTCGAGTCTTGAAACAAGTTATTAGAAATTTGTAGAAGACTCCTCAAAAAGACTTAAGTGAACTTTCTCAAAAATCTTCGAGACAACTCTCAAGACTTAACTCTTAGCTCTACCTTGAATTTGAATTATGAATTCAAGATTATGATTTGTGGTAGGAAAAATATAGTGATGATTAAAAGTGTTTTAGATAGTTAATCATAAGATACGGTCAAAAAATCATTGTTTGGGAGCAAGTCCGCGATGCGGAGATGCATTTTAATATTTGGTCGTAAAATAATTTTGAAAAAGTGGGGTTCGCAATCACTCCGTCACATAGAGAGAGAAAGCTCACTCTGAAGGAACAGGTCCAGGACGCGGACCTGGTATCTGTTTTTTGTACAACTTTTTCTTCTTCGATTTCTAACCTCAATTCACCTAGATTCAATTCTTTTTCTCAATATCTCTTTAGATTTAGATACCCACCATATGTACACAAGAATCTACTCATAAACGACTCTAAAATTGAAAAGATTTCCTCAAGAACTCAACAATCCCATCCTAACTCAAGAACGAAAGCCAATTTCAAGAACACAATTCAAGATCATAAAACTTTCAACTTTCTAGAATGAATTTCGCTGGAAAAAAACATGATTGGTGTGTGGGTGAATGAACCCAGCGCTATGAAAGTCTCACATACCTCTTAGGGATCAAACCCTTGGTGAAATCCGCAACGAAACCTCAAGAACTTGACGAAATCTAGGCCTTTCTCCTCTTTTCTCTTCTTTTTTCTTTTTGAACTCTTTTCTAAAACCTTAGCGTGAATTAGGATTTGAGTAAACTGAACCAAATCAGTTTAGACCCCTATTTAATTACTAAAAACGAAATAAATATGATAGGGTAAGGAAAAGACAAAATACCCCTCTTAAATCCGGGTAACTTTCCTTAATTGGACAGTCCATCTTCAAACGGGCATATCTCCCTCATATGAGCTCGAAATTTAGCAAACTAGGTGGCGTTGGAAAGAGGATTCCAAGACCTATCAGTTGATATCTTGTAGCCCACCTAACTCATCATGTACTGAAGGTTATGGTCATTTGAAGTTGACTCAAAACTTAGAAGAACTTAGGAATGACTTGAATGAACTCTCTTTAGTTCTTCTTGGAACTAAAGATGCTACATCTAGTGACCTTAAAACTTAAGAAATTTCAAATTCCTCGGTAAAATCCTACTCACAATGAAGGATGGTTCGAGTCTTAGCAATAAAAGTTTTTTGTGGTGTTATAAGATACTTGTCCATCAATCTTATGCATTTCGTAATAAGATCAAATATGATCGGGCTCTACATCTTTTAAGATTCACTAAATATTCAGATGTGTGATGAAAAGTTCCATCATATTTCTAAGAAAATTGATAATAGTGGTCTCAACCTTTTAAGAAGAACATTTAGTTTTCTTTCAAAACACAATTAAAATATTAAAAAAAATTCAAGAATTCACCAAAAGAGTTTTGTTTATGTTTTAAAAAAGAAAAACTAAGCACCTATTACAAGAGGAATCTTTCAAATGCTTACCTCCAAAACATTAACTTTTGATTCTTCAGGTGCACTAAAAGATATAGGAACTTGGATTAAAGTTGCATCCTCATCTCCATCAATTTGGTGCTGCTTATTTATATTCTAGTAGAAAATATGAAAAAATTATTTAGATCTTTGTGAAATGAAAAATTGTGTGGAAAAATAAAAAAGTTTTCAAAAAGAAAGATGAAAATTAATCACTTGCTAGTAATATATATATGTGTGTATGATTATTTTTATTTGTATAACTTATTTAATGTTGTTGTTGTGATTGATACTCAAATGTTTTTGCCTTAAACAAGAAAAAAAATTCATAATACAATTAACATTAAAAAATTATTCAAGAATAGATTCAAAAATTGTATATGTCTTAAAACGAAAAAAATTAAATACCTTATAATTGGAGAGAAAACATACCTAAAGCATAAAGCTTTGATTCTTGAGATGTGGTAAAAGATATGGAAATATCTATTGATATTGCACTTTCATCAACTTCAACTTTCTGTTGGTTATCCATATTCTAGTAGGAAATATGAAACACTTGGTTAGATCTTTTGTAAGATGAAAACACTATGTAAAGTATTAATGGAGAAAGTTTTCAAAAAAAAAAAAAAAAACTACTAGATTACTAGTAATTTGTGTGCTCGTGCCAAGTAACATTTTAAGAACTTAATCAAAGTGCTAGAATACCCCAAAAACGTCAAACTAAAAAAATATTTGTCCATCAATTATATTCATGAAGTAACAAGATCAATAATTGTTGTGATAATTTATTTCGAATGATTAAAAAAATTCATTTAGTATGTGATAAAAAGTATCACCGTAAATTAAAATTTCTTTCTAAACAAGTTATTTTTTATGAAAATAAATAATTTTTAAAGTTTATCTTTCTATGAAAATTGTTAAACGTATCCTCAACCTCTTAATTTGTCACAAATTAAATTAATTCCACACATAGCAAATTGTCTCTTTTAATATGGTCAAACCTAATTTGATCGATCTCCTCTTTTTTGACTTACTTTTTTTAAAACTTTTTTCCTTGAAATAGTAAAATTTTTAAAATGGTTATACAAAGATAGAAACCAATTATATAAAGCATAGATCCATAAAAAAGAATTAAGATTATGTGTTTCAATTTGTTGTAATCATGAATCTTTCAAGATTTTTTAAATTCAATGAATGGTGATGAAAATATCATCTTAAATTTAAATTTATTTCTAAACAAATTTAGAATTTTGGGGAAAACCAATTTTAAAAAATTCTCTATCCAAAGAATTTATTAAAAGCGGTCTCTACCTTTAGATCTATACAAGTTAAATTTATTCCGACCATATATATCATTATTTTTTAATTTGGTCAAATCCAAAATGATCGATCTCCTATCATTCAATCTTGATCTACTAAAATTTAGATTTATAAAATAGCAAAAAAAAAAGAAAAAAAATATTATCAAGATCCTAGATAATTTAATAAATAAATATAAATACACACATAATGATAAATGAAATGAGCAAGGAATCAATCTTAACCTCGTAACTTTTTTCGTTGAAGATGAGAATTTTTTTCTGGTAGAATATTGAAGACAATAGATGAAGAAGGTAAAGTGAACGAAATAGCACTTGAATAACACAACCGGCGGAGAAGGCAAAGTGAGAACAAAAAGAGTCTATTTATATAGATGCTAGTCTCTTTTAGTATTTTATAGAAAATTAAACTTGTCTTCTACTACACACTATTTTTTACAGGTAGAATTGAATTCAGATCCTTGTAAGCTTTCTTTAGAATACTTTGTTGTCGGTAAATACTTTGCCTGGTATTTTTAGTTAAATACTTTTAATTATTGGGTTTTAAAATATAATGGAAAATGAAGGGTTTTTTTTTTTTTGAAGAATTGTGACTTTTCCAAAGGATTGTGACTTTTCTTAAGAGGTGTGACTTTTCCAAAAGTTTGTGACTTTTTTCTAAAAGGTTTTGACTTCTCGAAAGGATTGTGAACTTTTTGATAATGTACAATAAGTACATATTTATACTACCCTTTATTGTCTATAAATAGAGTAGTTTTCTCTAATTTTTCACTATGAATTTCTGAACCTCTTATGTACAAATAAATTCTACTGTTATTTACTACCATTGAGTGGTTCGCTGACACCGTAGTTTAGGTACAGATACACCGATGCTTAAAATTGTTCTATCCTGCAGGATAATTCCATTAACCTAAGGTACTTGAGGGGAATAAATTCTTTAAGAAATCACTTTGTATTCAGTGGGCTCAAATTTTCTTCTATAAGAAAAATATTTTCGATACTCTTTTTTATCTTTTTTGAATTCTATTTGTTTACTAGTTTTAAAGTTTGTGATTTTAATAATATTATTTACAATATTTTTTTTTTACAAAGTTCTCCAAAGTTGTTATTCTAAATATTTTAGTAATACATATTAACAATAGTACTAGGATATGCATCTATTGAACAATCAATCTTTACTCAAACAGCATGCCAAGAAAATCTGTAAAATTCTCACGATAATAACAGGGCAAAGAAGCCAATTAAAAATGGCATGTGGCTGTTCATTCGGATTATTCTAAAAAAAAAGGAAAATAACTCTTAAACATTAATTAAAAAAAAGAATAAATCCATGTTCTAATTTCCAACTAACCCCCCCCCCCAACACACACACACTATTTGTTTTTCTTTTTTCAC
>JAJOOS010001291.1:0-34163 GCA_029582725.1 Solanum chiquidenum | reverse complement strand
CCCCCCCCCCCCCCCCCCCCCCCCCCCCGCCCCCCCCCCGGGGGCGAGAGGCCTGCCTCTGGGGGCAGGCCTTCCTCCGGAGGGGGATGCAGGCATGCATCCAAATGGGGTCTGGGGGCCCTCCAGAGGGGGGCCTTCCTCGAGATTGAGGAGATGAGGTCTGCCTCGAGGTTGAGGGGGCAGGGCCTGCCTCACGATTGAGGAGACCTCAGAGTTGGGCGGGGGCCCCTTGGGGCTGGACTAGGTTGGGCTTGACTCGTGTTTTGGTTGGGCGGGGTCTGTCTCGAAGCGGGGTGTGGTGGGGCCATCCTCAAGTCTGGATCCTACCTTGGGGCTAGGCGGGCGGGGCCTTCTTCAGGACTGGGTGGGGTGGAGCTTGCCTCGGGGCTGGGCGGGGTGGAGCCTGCCTCGGGGCTGGGCGGGGCGGGGCCTACCTAAGGGGAGGGCGAGGCTGGGTCTGCCTCGAAGGGGGAGGGCCCTACCTTGGGGCTTGTCGTGGTGGGGCCGGGCCATGCCTTCCGGCTAGGTGTGGCGGGGCCAGGCCATGCCTCCGGGCTAGGCAGGACGGGGCCTGCCTTTGGGAGGCGAGGACTCTGCTAGGTGGGCCTGCCGGGGGAGCGGTGTGATGGGGAGGTGGGGGGCGAGGCCTGCTCAGGGATGGGCAGGCTTGCCTCGGAGTGGGGGTGGGGGTCTTTGCCTAATGACTCACATTCGGGTCATTCATGCTTCATCTTTTGTCTTGAAAAGAAATCGTGGATATGTTCTTTTCTTTTGTCCAAAAGCTTGGTCTGTTTTGAGGTATGGTTTTTCTTTATAAAATAGTTAAAAAAATGCTTGGATTAGGTTTCAATATGAAGAAGCTTAAGAAATCGTGGTCTCAATGTCTTCCTACAAAAGATAGTTTCTTTTTTCACTATTGTACAAGGTTAAGGAGGTCCATGCTTTAAGTTATTATAGTCTTGGGTAGCACAAATTTCTGCTTTGTTTGAAGTAATTGTTTTTCTAGCATAAAGGAAAAGAATACATATTGTGGTAAAGAAATTTCTGCAGAAAAATAATGTAGATTGAGTTGAGTTGTACTTGATAGTTCACAAGCGTACCACCTTGCTAAAGGAAGAATGTTGAGGTTAGTTAAAATTTGTTGTACACGTCGTTGATTGAGTTTAAGCTTGTATGTTAGTTGCGATCACCTGTGGTTGATTGCTTGTTCATGAAGTCCTCTAAGAGGACTGTATGAACAGAGGCGCAGTTAATTGAGATAATCTTCTACCAGTGCATTTAAGCCTGGTTCTTGGAGCTTTTAAAGCAAATTGTATTCCTGGACATATCTTCTTCCCACACTAAATGGAATCAAAAGAGCATCTTGCTCAGCCGGATCGTAGAACTTTGTGATGTGAAATAACCATATGTTATCATGAAATTAAAAGAACAAGTTATTGTTATTTTTAATTAACTGATCTTTTAAACTGTACACAACAACAACAAGAATATTTTGTTATTTTTAATTAACTGATCTTTTAAATGGACTACAGAATTTTCAACTTCTGCAGACTTCATCAGAGGCATCATCAGAGGCAAATAAAAAGAGGCGGACATTTAAATGATTTCGACATTGGGATGCCTCTTGGAAGAGGAAAGTTCGGTCATGTATGTAAGTCCTTTAAACCTTTACATGTTAAGAATGGCTGATAAAACTACTTGCTTTTTCAATGCCTCGGATTTATGCATTGCGAGTGAGAATCTCTCATTCAACATATTTGTTATATTTGCTATGGATTGGTGGGAGGTTGGGGATGATATCTTGTGGACATGGCTTAAAAGATTTTTCGAATTCTATTAGATAGACTTAACATTCTACAATCACATTCCAATACTAAGGTTAGTTGTTTCTTGGAAATATAGCAATCATATCGTCGCGTAAAAGTGTTGTTCAAGAGTCAGCTAAATCAGATCAGCTTCATCGTGAAGTTGAAATACTTACGGTTACTCTTATGACCAGGTAACTTGTCGTTGCCTCTTCTGCATTGCTTCTTCTCAATTCTTGGTCTTACGAACTTCCAATATACTGTCATGGGAATCACACAATACACAGAGAAGATATTAAGCTGGAGAATCTTTTGGTTGGTGCACAGGTACAAACTTAGCTTTCAAATGACAGCTTTAATATTTCTGCTTTTAGGGTGAACTCAAAACGGCAGACTTTGGGTGGTCAGTGCATACCTTTAATCAAAGACGGACTATGTGTGAATGTTATACATTGCTTTTTACCTTCACATGGGCGTGTATGAGAGTATAGCTTTTAGCATTTCATTGTCTGTTTTTACATTTTTTCTGATATGTTAATTGTTGAACTTGCAGTGGAAAGTGTGGAGCATGATGCAAGTGTGGACATTTAGAGCCTTGGCGTCCTATGCTTTGAGTTTCTGTACGGGATGCCCCCATTTGACAGCAAAGGAACACTCGGACACATATAGGAGGTGAGATTTTCTTCCAAAATGCAGACGTTACTTTAGAAGAAGTAGTACATTTTTGTACACAATCCCCCTCTTAGAAAACGTGTGAATTGCTATTCTCAAATCTTCAGTCACTAGTTACTTTCAGAATCTCTTTCTCAACTTCAAAAACTCATGAACGAGTATGAAATGACAATGAATTACACATATCATTACACAAGTAGTACAATTTTCAAGCCTTCTGTCAATAGCTATAATATTACTAGCTCAACACTTCGCATAGGTCAGGTTTTTTCTCTAATCCATTGAGATGCTTTGAAATACAGCAGCTTGTAGTCTCGAGCCTGACTTGCTCTTCTGATTTCATGTTTGTGGAATACAGATGCTTGTAAAGGACTCTTCCCAGCGTCTTCCCCTGAAAAAGGTACTTAAGTTCTTAGACATGCAATTCTAAAAAAATATATCTTTAGGTGGCAAATATTGTTTTTATTAGACTAGGCAACAGAAATGAGTTGTTATGTCATTGTCTTCATGAGCTTCTTTAGCAATTAAGACAACTTTCATTAGAATTTGTTTTGATTTTTCCATTTACTTGTAGTATGGTACTTCCTCCGTTTAAAATTTGTTTGACCTATTTTGAGTTGACATGGAGTTTAATAAAATAAAGAATCACTCTATGTTAGTAAGGTAGTTGACAAAGAATCACTTTTCTTTGGAGCAACCTTGCTTCACAATAAATTATGAGAATTTATATAATCTTGGAACCAACAAAGTAAACATGCTCGCACTTAAAACGTTGGCTTCC
The DNA here is from genome assembly GCA_029582725.1 of Solanum chiquidenum. Lineage (NCBI taxonomy): Eukaryota > Viridiplantae > Streptophyta > Magnoliopsida > Solanales > Solanaceae > Solanum > Solanum chiquidenum. The sequence continues at coordinate 30,905 of JAJOOS010001291.1, read as the reverse complement.
ATGTTACTTCAGTAGTTAATTTTGATACTATTGCTCATGTCGCATACGTAACTAATTTTGATACTCTTGTTCAGTATTGTTATGCAAATATACTTTGCTATAACTGATAATATCATACATTCGGAGCAAAACTCTAACACAGTTCATCATGTGTTCAGGTGCTTAATAGGAAACATGTTGTAGTTCAAGTATATAAATAAAATATACTGACAAATTTAAGGAGCTTTCGATGCTACAATATTGTCACACCCCGAGCCTACACCCTGGGCGGGACTGACACTCGAGAACCATTGCTGGCCCCAAGTGAACCCTTGGCCTGGCTTACTTACTCAGTGGAAGACGTAAACATAACAGATAATCTCAAATAAGGAACTTATGAATTAAACTTAGAATGTCTTTAAGGAAACATTCAAACTAGCCAAAATGGCTACTCAAGTCTCATAGCAAAACATCTGAAATACAAGACTAAAGGACTATAGCTACTCGTCTATGAAGCCTCTAAAACAAAGAGGGATGTCGGGACAAGAACCCCGATCATCCTAACAACTGAAATACTAGAAAGCAATGTAAAAAGGAGCCCACTAGAAAGCAATGTAAAAAGGAGCCCACTGGAAAGCAATGAGGCCCACCAACAGACTATGAGTGCTCAACTGGATCAATGAGGCGCTAGATGCTGATCCTGGTTACTTGTGTCTGCATCATAAAATGATGCAGGCCAAATGGCATCAGTACATTGAATGTACGAGTATACGAGGGGAATACTAACACATAATGTAAGCTTTAAAAGAATCTGAAAGGAACACTTACCTTGGCTTTACTCAACTCATGAATAACTTAACTCAATATAAAGCAACAGCATATGCAATATATGGAAAGATTTTAAAACAATAGAAAGCAACTCAGATTGTTAAAGAAATGTGATAACAACTCAACTTACTCATTTAATAAACTAATGTAATACTGTGGGAGTTTCTCTAACCGACAACCACCACTATGAGCCTAAGTGGTGATACAACGTCTTTCCACGCTGCCAGAACTGTCCTATACTTTGTCGTCATATAGAACGCCTTAACTAAGTGGATCCACTAGTCTATGCTAAAAAGTACTTAAGAAACCATATAAAAAGTGTGATCATTTACTACCCATGATGGCTACATGATTTATGGAGACTTGAGTTATTATGAACTCGCATCCCCATATCGATGCTCAATACTACTCCCAAAAATATACTTGGCTCATATGTTTTTAAAACAAAACTTCTTTCTTTGGTTTGAGATAATTACTCAAAACTTAGCTTAAAAGCTCTCTTGGAAATCGGTGTTCCCTTCTTACTCAAATGTGAAAACATTTTTAACTCTTGGGAATACTTAGTTCCCGTATAATCTTTGAAGAAATGAACTATACTCTTACTCTTTACTCAACTCAAAGCTTAAGTCATAACACAAGGTTAAAACGTTTGTAAAAGACTCTTGGAAAACTTTATGAACTTCTCTTAACTTGACTCTTAACTTTCCTTGAATTGAATTATGGATTCAAGGATTGTGATTTTTGATAGGAAAGATCTCATGATGTTTAGGAGTGCTTTTAGATAGTTAATCATGAGAAAAGATCAATAAATCACAGTTTGGAAGCAAGTCCGCGACGCGGAGATGCATTTAAATATTTGATCGCAAAATTTATTTTTGAAACAGAGGAGTTCGCGTCCTCTCCGCGACGCGGAGGTGATTTTTGTACACTAGGAAAGCAAGTCTGCGACGCGGACTTGCGTGCCAAAACCTGCTCGACCTTTTCCTTCTTCGTTTTCTCACCCCAATTCACCTAATTCCGATTATTTTTCTCAATCCCTCTTTAGATTCAAATACCCAGTATATATACACACGAATCTAACTCAAAACAACTCTTAAATCGACACGATTCCATCAAAAACTCCACAATCCCATCAAATCTCAATAACTAAAGCAAACTTCAAGAACATAATTCAAGAACATCATACTTTCAACTTTCTAGAAACGAATTTTGCTGAATCAAACATGATTGGCGCGTCGGTGAACGAACCCAATGCTATGAAAGTCTCACATACCTTGTAGGATCAAATCCTTGGCGAAATCCACACCCAAACTCAAACAATCTTAACGAATCTTGAACTTTATACTCCTTTCTCCTCTTTTCTCTTTTCTCCAAGCCCTAGCGTATTTCTTAAAAAGTTCAGTTTAGACCCCAACTAATTACCAAAAATGAAATTAAATTAATAGGGAATGGAAAAGACCATAAATCCCTTCTAAAATCTATATTAGACTTTTCTTAGTTGAACCGTCCAACTTTAAATGGGCATATCTCACTCATACGAACTAGGAATTGAGCAAACTCGACGGCGTTGGAAAGATAATTCCAAGATATTTCCTACGGTATCCTTTAGAAAACCTAAATCATACTGATATAGGAGTTATGGTCATTTGAAGTTGACCAAAAACCCAAACTTAGCATAACTTAACAAATTTCCAGATTTTTCATTCTTTTCTAATATGACTATTTCCAATTCTAACTCTTTCTAGTTCTTTCAATTAGCGAGATGTTACAATATTTCCCCCTTGGGAACATTCATCCTCGAATGAGATTACTCTTACTAGGCTAAAGGTGTAACATCTAACATTCAGCTCAAACACCCAACAAGCAATGCAAATACAACATACCAACTTATAAATTAAAGAGTACTAAGAAGAGAAGAATTTCTCCGATTTCAAAGAGATGTGGATACCTCTTCTTCATATCTTCTTCAGCTTCCCAAGTAGTTTCCTCAACAAACTGATTCCTCCAAAGGACTTTGACTGATGTTACTTCCTTAGTCCTCAACTTGCGAACTTGACGATCTAGAATCTGAACCGGAATCTCCTCATAAGATAAGCTATCCTTGATCCCAATATCTTCAGTTGGTATGATCAATGAAGGATCGCCCATGCACTTCTTCAACATGGAGATATGAAATACCGAATGAACTGCTGCTAAATCTTGTGGTAGCTCTAACTCGTAAGCTACATTGTCAATCCTCTTGGATATTCTGTAAGGACCAATATACTTGGGACTAAGCTTCCCTTTCTTACCAAATCTCATGACACCCTTCATGGGTGAAACTTTCAAGTATACCCAATCATCTACTTCAAAATCTAGCTCTCTTCTCTTAACATCAGTGTAGGATTTCTGACGACTCTGCGTTGTTTTCAACCTTTCTTGAATAACCTTCACCTTCTCCATAGCTTGATGACCTAAATATGGTCCTATCAACCCTTCTTCACCCACTTCAATCCATCCAATAGGAGATCTGTATCTTGTCCCATAAAGAGCTTCATAAGCAACCATTAGGATGCTAGAGTGGTAACTATCGTTGTAAGTAAATTCAATAAGAGGTAGGTGATCATCCCAATTACCTTTGAAATCAATCACACAAGCCCTCAATATATCATCTAAGGTCTGAAAAGTGCGCTCTGCTTGACCATCTGTCTGAGGATGAAAAGCAAAGCAGTACTTAAGTTCACCTTGGAACCCAAGCCTTTCTAAAAAGATTTCCAGAACTGTGCAGTAAATTGTGCACCTCTGTCTAAAATAACCAAAACTGGCACCCCATGAAGTTTAACTACCTCTTGAATATACAACTTAGCATAATCCTCTATTATAAGTCTTTACCGGCAAAAAGTGGGCTGATTTGGTCATTCGATCCACAATCACCCAAATAGAATCATGCTGCCTGCGAGACCTTGGTAAGCCTGTGATGAAGTCCATATTGATCATCTCTCACTTCCATTTTGAAAGTTCTATATTCTGAGTCAATCCACCAGGCCTTTGATGCTCTACCTTAACTTGTTGGCAATTCAAACACTTAGCAACAAACTTTGCAATGCCCTTCTTCATACTACTCCACCAATAAACTTCTCTCAAATCACGATACATCTTTGTGGAACCCGGATGAATGGAATATCTGGAGCTATGAGCTTCCTTCATGATCCTCTCCTGGATTTCATCCACCCTTGGTACACACAACCTACATTGATACCTCAATACACCATCTCCCCCTTGTTCAAAAGCCAATATTTTTTGCTTATGAACATTTGACTTCAATTCAAGCGAAATAGGGTCTTGGTTTTATTTCTCTTTCACTTCTGACACTAAGGATGATTCAACCCCATTCATCACCATTACTCCTCCTTCTGAGGAATCTATTAGTCGGACTCCCAAGCGTGCAAGTCTGTGCACATCTTTTGCTAGCTCTTTCTTATCTTCCTCAAAATGGGCGGTACTATCCATAGACAACCTACTCAAGGCATCATCAACAACATTAGCCTTACCTGGGTCGTAAAGAATACTCATGTCATAATCCTTGAGTAATTCTAACCACCTCATTTGTCTGAGAATAAGTTCTTTATGAGTAAACACATACTGAAGACTCTTATGATCGGTGAACACATCCATATGAATACCATAAAGATAATGGCGCCATATTTTTAAAGCAAATACTACATCAGCCAATTCTAGATCATGGGTTGGGTAATTTTTCTCATGAACTTTCAACTGTCTTGAGGCATAAGCTATAACTTTGTCATTCTGCATTAGTACACAACCCAAACCAACTCTAGACACATCACAATACACCACAAAGCCTTGCGTACCTTCTGGTAAGGTCAATACTGGGGCAGTAGTCAACCTTTTTTTCAATTCCTGAAAGCTTTTCTCACAAGCTTCAGACCATTGAAATTTCATTGTTTTTTTAGTCAACTTGGTCAAAGGGGATGAAATAGATGAGAACCCCTCTACGAACCTTCTATAGTAGCCAGCCAAACCCAAAAAACTCCTAATGTCAGTTGGAGATGTGGGTCTAGGCCAATTTTGCACTGCCTCTATTTTCTGGGTATCAACTTTAATTCCCTCTCTAGACACAATGTGCCCTAAGAATTCCACAGACTCAAGCCAAAATTCACACTTATAGAATTTGGCATATAACTCTCTATCCTTTAAAGTTTGGAGAACTATTTTGAGATGACTAACATGATCTTCTTCATTCATTGATTAGATTAGTATGTCACCAATGAATACAATAACAAACACATCTAAATAAGGTTTGAATACTTTATTCATAAGGTCCATGAATATTGCAGGCGCATTGGTCAAACCAAAGTACATAACTAGGAACTCATAATGACCATAACGGTTCCTGAATGCTGTCTTTGGAATATCATATTCCCTTACCCTCAACTGATGGTAGCTTGATCTGAGGTCTATCTTAGAGAAACAGGTAGCACCCTGAAGCTGATCGAAAAGATCATCAATTCTCGAAAGAGAATACTTATTCTTGATGGTAACCTTGTTCAACTGGCGGTAGTCTATACACATCCTAAGGGAACCATCTTTCTTTCTCACAAATAAGATTGGAGCTCCCCAATGTGAGACACTTGGTCGAATAAAACTCTTATCAAGGAGATCTTTCAACTGTTCTTTTAGCTCTTTCAACTCTGCTGGTGCCATTCTATATGGCGGAATAGATATAGGATGAGTATCTGGAAGAATGTCTATACCGAAGTCTATTTCTCTCTCAAGAGAGACTCCGGGAAGATCATCAGGAAAGACTTCTGGAAACTCTTTTACTACTAAGACTGACTGAATAAGAGGTATCTCAACACTAGAGTCATTAACTCGGACTAAGTGATAGACACACCCTTTGGAAACTAACTTTCTCGCCTAAAGGTACGAAATGAAACGACCCTTAGACACTGCTAAACTACTACTCCACTCTATAACTGACTCATTAGGAATTTGAAACCTAACAACTCGAGTTCTACAATCAATGGAGGTATAACAGACATGAAGACAGTCCATACTAAGAATGACATCGAAATCTATCATGTCTAACTCAACTAAATCAACCATCGTGTTCTTGTGATTGATGGAAATGACTCAATCAAGATATACTCGCTCAGCTAGAATAGACTCCCTAACAAGTGTAGAAACACAAAAGGGTTCACAAAGTTTCTCAGGAAGAACAATAAAATTATTTGCAACATAAGGAGTCACAAAAGATAAACTTGCTCCTGGGTCTAGCAAAGCATAAACATCAAGAGTAAAGACTTCGATCATACCAGTGACAGCATCTGGAGAATTATCTTTCTCTTAATGACTTGTGATCGCATAAAGGAGGTATGATCCTCCGCCAGTACTAGAAGTAGCTCATCTAGGTGAGGCCCTGTCTGGTGGAGCAACTGATGAAGATTGTGCTCTATTGCCCTGATTTCCTTGGCCGTTCTTAGGGCACTCTTTCATGAAGTGACCCTCTTGTCCACACTTGAAACAACCTATGGAACCATCGCGACATTTACCTGGGTAGGTTCTACTAAACTTAGCACATGCAGGAGCCTAGTTACCTCTCTGTGCCACACTACCCTGAGATTAGACTGGTCTAGCCCTGAAGTGCTGCGAATTTTGACTATTGTACTCACATTTGTTTCTGGGTGCAGATGCACTAGCAGATGATGGAACAGGTCCCTTTTGCTTTTGCTGAAAGGACGAACGGTTCACATTACTTCTTTGTTGCCCGGACTCATTTCCTGTCTTCGCTTTCTTGTTTCTAAACTCTTCGATATCCCTCAACTTCTCTTCCTCAACCTGTTGAACATAGACTATCAACCTTGATATATCCATGTCACCTATTAGCATTGCAGCCTTACCTTCCTTACTCAACATACGAGACAGTCCAGCAACATAAAGACTAATCTTGCTTCTCATAACTGCAACCATCTTCGAAGCATAACGGCATAGTTGAGTGAACTTCAAGTTGTACTCATGAACACTTAGTGAATCCTTCTTAAGAGTGAGAAACTCTCGTACCTTGGCCTCTTTCAGTTCTCGGGGAAAGAAGCACCTCAAAAAGGCCTCCTCAAAACAAGCCCCCCAACTCGCATATGGTGCTCCCTCAACTCTACCCTTTTTCCACTGGTCAACCAAGTCCTAGCAACACTCTTCAGTTGATATGCCGCTAGTTCTACTCGTTCAGCATCGGCAACGTGCATAACTTCGAATACCTTTTGTAGCTCCTCAATAAAGTTCTCTAGATCCTCAGTACTGCTCAAACCAGTGAAACTTGGAGGATTCATCCTCAAGAACTCTCGGATCCTCGAAGTATCATCCACTTCCTGTCTAGCTTCTTTTTGTTGGCCAACCTGGTTAGTCACAACTTGGATTAACATTCGAATCGCTTCCCTGAACTCAGTATTGGTAACTTCTCCTTGGGGTTGCACTTTAGGTGCATTAGGTACCCCTTAATCCTCAACGTTCCTCCTAGCAGGACGACCTCAGACAGCTCTTCGTGGAGGCATGATTAACTGAAAACACGTGCAAGCACAAATTAGAAGAAATTTTTTAGAGATCAAACTCTAACGCACGAAATGAGTGTGAAAGAAGTGAGAAAATTTCCTAAGTGCTCCAGCCTCTTCATTATAGATGTGGCGCGCTTCACACTGATAACTAGGACTCTACAGACATGGCTTCATAGACTCCCTAGGATTCTTGAACTCTGTGCTATGATACCTAGTTTGTCACGCCCCAAGCCTACACCCTGGGTGGGACTGGCACTCGAGAACCATTGCTGGCCCCAAGTGAACCCTTGGCCTGGCTTACTTACTCAGTGGAAGACTTAAACATAAGAGATAATATCAAACAAGAACCTTATGAATTAAAATTCAAAATGACTTTAAGGAAACATTCAAACTAGCCAAAATGGCTACTCAAGTCTCATAGCAAAACATCTGAAATACAAGACTAAAGGACTATAGCTACTCGTCTATAAAGCCTCTAAAACAAAGAGGGATGTCGGGATAAGACCCCCGATCATCCTAACAACTGAAATACTCGAAATCAATGTAAAAAGAAGCCCTCCGGAAAGCAATGAGGCTCACCAACAGACTCTGAGTGCTCAACAGGATCAACGAGACGCTAGATGTTGATCCTGGTTACCTGTGTCTGCATCATAAAATGATGCAAGCCAAATGGTACCAGTATGTTGAATGTAAGAGTATGCGAGGGGAATACTAAAACGTAATGTAAGCTTGAAAAGAATCTGAAAGGAACACTTACCTTGGCTTTACTCAACTCATGAATAACTTAACTCAATATAAAGCAACAACACTTGCAATATATGGAAAGCTTTTAAAACAATAGAAAGCAACTCAGTTTGTTAAAGAAATGCGACAAATATAAAAAAGTAATGTAATACTGTGGGAGTTTCTCTAACCGACTATCACCACTATGAGCCTAAGTGGTGACACAACATCTTGCCCACGCTGTCAGAACTGTCCTATACTTTGACGTCATATAGAACGCCTTAACTAAGTGGATCCACTAGTCTATGCTAAAAAGCACTTAAGAAATCATGTAAAAAGTATGATCATTTACTACCCATGATAGCTACATGGTTTATGGAGACTTGAGTTATTATGAACTCGCATCCCCATATCGGTGCTCAATACTACTCCCAAAAATATACTTAGCTCATATGTTTTTAAAATAAAACTTCTTTCTTTGGTTTGAGATAATTACTCAAAACTTAGCTTAAAAGCTCTCATGGAAATCGGTGTTTCCCTTCTTGCTCAAATGTGAAAATATTTTTAACTCTTGGGAATACTTAGCTCCCGTATAATCTTTGAAGAAATGAACTTTACTCTTACTCTTTACTCAACTCAAAGCTTAAGTCTTAACACAAGGCTAAAACGTTTGTAAAAACTTTTGGAAAACTTTATGAACTTCTCTTAACTTGACTCTTAACTTCTCTTTACTGGACTCTTAACTTTTCTTGAATTGAATTATGGATTCAAGGATTGTGATTTTGATAGGAAAGATTGCATGAATTTTAGGAGTGCTTTTAGATAGTTAATCATGAGAAAAGATCAAGAAATCACTGTCTGGAAGTAAGTTCGCGACGCGGAGATGCATTTAAATATTTGATCGCAAAATTTATTTTTGAAACAGAGGAGTTCGCGTCCTCTCCGCGACGCGGAGGTGATTTTTGTACACTGAGGGAGCAAGTCTGTGATGCGGACTTGCGTGCCAAAACCTGCTTGACTTTTTCCTTCTTCGTTTTCTCACCCCAATTCGCCTAATTCTGATTCTTTTTCTCAATCCCTCTTTAGATTCAAATACCCAGTATATATACACAAGAATCTAACTCAAAACAACTCTTAAATCGACACGATTTCATCAAGAACTCCACAATCCCATCAAATCTCAAGAACTAAAGCAAACTTCAAGAACATCATACTTTCAACTTTCTAGAAATGAATTTTGCTGAATCAAACATGATTGGCGCGTGGGTGAGCGAACCCGACGCTATGAAAGTCTCACATACCTTGTCGGAATAAATCCTTGGTGAAATCCACACCCAAACTCGCACAATCTTGATGAATCTTGAACTTTTTTGTCCTTTCTCCTCTTTTCTCTTTTCTCCAAGCCCTAGCGTGTTTCTTAATTGCATAAACTGACCAAGTTCAGTTTAGACCCCAACTAATTACCAAAAACGAAATTGAATTAATAGAATATGGAAAAGACCATAAAGCCCTTCTAAAATCCGTATTAGACTTTTCTTAATTGAACAGTCCAACTTCAAATGGGCATAGCTAACTCATACGAACTCGGAATTGAGCAAACTCGGTGGCGTTGGAAAGATAATTCCAAGATATTTCCTACGGTATCTGGAAGAACACCTAAATCATCCTGAGCTAGGAGTTATGGTCGTTTGAATTTTACCAAAAACTCAAACTTAACATAACTTACCAAATTTCCAGATTTTTCATTCTTTCCTAAAATGACTATTTCCAATTCTAACTCTTTCTAGTTCTTTCAATTAGCGAAATGTTACAAATATAGTGACAATGTCTTGATCTTCAATGGATATTGTGGCAAATTCCCATAAATTTGGTTATTGTAAATGTCAAATGAAGAGAGTTTCCATAAATCGTTGAGTTGGGGAATATTTTCGGTCAATTTATTGTTAGACAGGTCTAATCGCGTCAAACTTCTAAGTGATGTAATCGATGAAGGGATTGAACCAGATAGCCTATTATTCGCGACATCAAGAATTTCAAGTTTTGTAAGGACACCAATGCCATTAACAAGACTACCAGAGAAAAAAATTATCATAAAGTTGAAGATTGCAAGTTTCCTCAAATTAGTAGTACTTACTCTCTGGCATTGGTCCTCTAAACTTGTTCCTGCCTAGATTCAGAGAGACAAGTTCTGTTAAGTTCTTGATAGACGATTTCAAGAACCCCTCTAGTCTATCACCTTCTAGATTATTCATTTTTCTTAGTGTTCGAAATGCTTAATCTTGTTATCCAGTTGAAGCACATACTAGTTAGCCTGATACCATTACAAAAAAAAATGCCTTGGGTAGATCAAAATGTTAATCGTCATACATTACCAGTATGGTGTTATCATACAACGCCATTCTAGTAATGTATGATTCAAGAAATTTGGTTTTGTGTCAGCCAATAACTCATCAAGAAATTCCTTGTAGTAACTTACTTTTAACATGTTTAGGAAAATTACAGCATATATGGAGCCACTTGTGAAGGCTTTGGAAGAAGTAGGCTATAGAAATGGCGAAAATCTATTTGGATCACCATACGATTTTCGTTATGGTTTAGCTCCAGACGGTCATCCAAGTCATGTTGGTTCAAAAAAATTTGAGGACTTGAAAGAACTGAGCGAAAGTACAAGCAATTTGAATGGAAGAACAGAGGAGTTTTGAAAGTAACATGTGGCTCTTGCCTTCTCCAAAAGTGTTTTAACACTAAAACACCACTTGTTGTTACCCCTAATGTTACATACTCAGCTCATGACATCCCGGAATTCCTTAAGGATATCGGGTTTCCTGAAGGGGTTTTGCCTTATACATCACGTATTTTGCCCTTGGTTGACAATTTGGTAATTAGTATTGATTCCTATCACTTGTGTAATTGGCTGTGGGGTTAAGACTCCCGAAATGTTGTTGTATGGAGATGGAGATGGAGATATATATATATATATATATATAGTGTACTTGTCCGTGCTTCGGATGGTTCTCAACATCCATGAACATGATGTTCATTCTGTACTAACATATGAACATATGACTGTACCTGCATCTACTATATGTGCAGAACTGGACATAAAAATGTTGTATTGTTGGGCTGGTATTTATTCGTGTAAGATTCGTCTTTTGTTGATCTTCACAGTGTCTATGATAGTCAAATATTAACAAAAAGACACCCTAACTGAGCTGATTTCAATCAACTAGTCGTTTGAAGAAGTCGCTCTCCAATCAGATGATTGGATGGTGAGCTATACTCCGTGAGGAAACAAAGGGGTAGGCCTTCCCTTGTCATTTGGCCCCTTTTTCTGTGTGATAAGGAATGTTCAGTGTCATTGGCGGATCGAGGAATTTTCACCAAGAGATTCCTAAATATAAAAAAGGCAGAAAAGAAGAAGCCAAGAGAATTCAATATCTCTTATATATGCATTGTAGATACGTAATTTTTGACCGAACTTGATGTTTTACACAAAATTTAGGGCTTAAATATTTTTGTTTATAGTTGAATTAAATATTTTGATTTTTATCTTATTTTAGTTAGTTTATTTTAAAATATTTGTAAACTATAAAAAATAGAGTCACATTTTAGGCTAAATTTTATTTTTATTAATTCAAAATTAGTTAAAAAATTTATTATTATAATTTTTTGCACACTCCCCACTTATCCCAACTACTACCAAATTCCCCTATACACATTCCCCACTCCCTTAAACCTCTCACCCACACCCACATACCACTCCCCTTTACTCTCCATATATTCTCAAACACCTTATTCCTATCCTACATATACTACCTAACATCTGCAAACAAAAGAAAAAAAAAAGAGAAAAAAGACTATCCTAAACACAACAGACAGACGACGCAACACAAAAAAAGAACCAAAACATTTTTCTTGAAATACATGCAGCAGCCAAAAAAGGGAATACACACGGACAGGGGCGGATCTACATGGATCCAAGGGGGTATCCGAACCCTCTTGGTTGGAAAAATTACATGGTATATATAGAATCAATTTTTGGGCTTGGTTCAATGGTAAAGGGGGTTCAAGAATTCGCAATATAAGTGTTGGGTCGCGGGACTTTCTGTAACAGCGTTTTTCCCCCATATTTCAGTCGATTTTCATTTAATTTTCTAAATAAATGAAAATTTTGTTTTATTTGAAAACCTATTGAGATTTGTACTATTTTATTAAATATTAAAAAATAAATTTATTTTCCATTTTTATAAAATTAAATAAACTTATAACGTTGTTGTCATAATTAAAATTAAAAATACATTCTCTCATACTCATTTTAAGTCAAACGTTTAATTTATATTTGATTAAGGAATAATATAATTATAAGTAAAATTATTTTCTCGACGCAAATTTTATTGCTACAATATGATCGGATTTAGAAGTATTCCTTAGTTAGTTTCAAAAATTAAATAACGTTTGTATACAACAATGACAGAGACAAGACCCATAGTTATAGTTTTAAAAAACATTCTCTCATACTTATTTTAATGTTATGTCAAACATATAATTACTCGATTTTATTGTTTGTGTTGAGGTAGAGTTGAATTTTTTTTAGTTGCTTATATCTGATTCGACCCATTTATATTTGACCCGCCCCGCTTATATGGATACTAATAGTGTGCTTACTTATCCTTTTGAACCCCCTCGATGGAAATCCTGCCTCCGCCACTGCACACGGATGTGGAAAAAATATAAAGGTTGAGTTATAGATTTGCTTTTGTGGCTTCGAGTTTGTGCTCCTTATTGGAATTATTGTCTTTTGATAAACTGATTTTCGCAAGAGGTAACATTTAATTTTATTGTATGAATTATTTTTTCATGATTATATAAGACGTGATTTCAATGTGATGAAGTTGCTCGAATTTATTGTGTTTAATTTTGGCATTATAATATTGAAATCTGTTTGAGCCTTTTATATCATTAAATTTAGAAATAAAATTGTATAACGTGTGATTATTTATTGCATCATTCTCGAAGATTTTAATGCTTGTGTCTTATCATTTTTGATGAATTCTCTCTTGAGTTGTATTCAAATAAGTGATAAGTTATTTTTGTGCAATAATATGGGTGTTGTTTTTATCTTTTGAGTGCTAACTTAGCTTTGTTTTTTTAAAAAAAAATATTATAAAATAAAAAACTAATAAGAAAATTTTCAAACTGTGGGTAATAACTATTGTGTGCATGTTTATGATGAAATATTATTATTATTATTGTGGCCGGTGGTAGTTCGGCACCACTTGATTCACACTTAAAAGTTGGCAAACTAATTTTAGTAGGCAAGTTCAGATACGTTAAAAATGGTTTCAATTAAGAATGTGGTTACACATCTTCTTTGAATCACTTAAAAGAAATTCAAGGATGTGGTGGCGTACCTTGATCAAATTGTTTTAATAATTAATTTTTTATTAATTCAAATTCCAAACCAAGAAGTGTAAATTGAGATTATTAGGTGTGATGCACTCGAAAGGGGAAGACAGTTATGTCTCTAAATGTCAAGATCGAGAATGCAGTTATGCATCCGGTTTTAAGACCAATAAAAAATACAAGCGAACCATGGCATTAGACACAATTTATCCAAAAATAATTAAGATAAATATAAGTCAATAAAATCGACCGTACTAAAATCACGGGACTCGAGGGATGCCTAATACCTTCCCCTCGATCAACAGAATTCCTTACCCAAATTTCTATATCGCAGACTAAAATAAAGAGTCATTTCATTTTTTATTAGGGGTTCAAAAAAAAGGTGACTGGAAACACCATAACTCAAAATCTAAGTGGCGACTTTAAAAAAATAAAATAATCTCTAATCAATACCATCACTTAAATTGGAAAAACCCTATCCCACGTACGAAAATAGGGGTGTGACATGCATCTAGTGCGATCAACACTAATTGCATTAAGGAAACAAAGCTTTAAATATTCACATTTGCCTCAATTGGACTAAACCTAAGGCTTGATGGTTTATTGAGACTAATGCATATAATTAAAGAAGGTGACATATTTTAACTCGTTAACTTATTTATGTGATGAACGCTTGATAACACACACACAAAAACTTTTCAAACATTTGAGTCAAAAGAGTGTCTAATAGGTACAATTTGTTGGGTTCGGATACATCTCTATCCCCTCTCGGATACATCCATTTTCTCTTTGATACATCTCTCATTAAGTAATTTATCATTTGCAATGTATCGGACAACCAAAAAATGTATCCAAGAGCAATGAAAAATCCGAGATTTTTGTAATTTGAAAAACTTCCGAGATAAAATCTCATTAGCCCCTAAATATATTTAAAAAAAATGTACTTTATACAAAAATTTAACCTAATGGACATTTTGTCTAATTTAGCCATATATACTATATAGTACTATAGAATTTTATTTAGATCAGAATATTCCAGTGCTAAGTTGTTCTTTTAATTTTCATTGGAACTTCACACTTGAATTATTCCCAAATCACATCATAAGTTTATTTTTTAAGTGAAAGAAACAACTCCTTGATTGGTTAAAGAGAAAAAGCAAATGTGATTAGTAATATTTTATGCAATATTCAAAATACTGTTTGACAATTGCATAGTCAGAAAGTTAATTATTAATGTCGTATACATATGGTCCTAAAAGCAACATAAACCTTATTATAATCAAAATTCATTTTTGAAAATGAAGAGCTTAATGGTCATTATACCTCCTTGTCACATAATTATTATAATCTATGTATGGTCCAAATTCCAAACATGCAGCTTGCGCACCAAACAAGAATCAAACTTGCCAACTGGAGATAGCATTCACGATCCAAGTTGTATAATTCAGTATCACCGACTTTCTTTCTTCTTTGATTTAGGTGGTTCAAAATTAGTATATATGCACAAATATTAAAAATCTACCTTATACATACAATGTAATATTTTACCGAAAAAGTTCAAATAAACCCTTGATTCCTACGTAGGTCCGCCCCTACAAACACGTATAACATGTGGGAGCAAATAAATTCTAAAATTTAATAATCTAATTGACAAGGTCATATATAGTGTAAACATCTATAATGGTTAATTCATGTCGCTTGGGTCCTTATCAAGTGTGAACTAAAAGGTGCTTTTTGACTAGTTGATTTTATCGTGTTATTTTTTAAATTTTAATAATGTAACATGAATCATGAGGTTTTTGGATCATAAAAACAGATATTGTTATTTTTTGTTTTTTTGCTTTTATATTTTTTTAAATTTCCTGTGAATTCAATCAAATCAACTATTTCATGCATAATTTTAATTTGGAGCTTATCTGGTTAGGACGTCAAGTATCATTTTAATTTAAACTATTAATAAAAAATTTCTCCTAAAAACTTTGACTTTCTTTTAATAGATTAATAGAAGATATTTGATACCATCATCATGATCTCTCTCAACTTATTATAAAAAAAGAAAAAAATCCATCATTTTACGCATGTTGAATTTTTTTTATCTCTAAGTTGTCAATTGCACTATTAAGATTAATATTTTTTTAAGAAAACAAAAATATGTACATACTGAAAACTAAGTCGTTCAACAGCTTAATTAGAGTTATGCGGGTATTGATAATATAGAAATTAGTATAATTATGAGAATGTATGTATTATTTTATGTATGTATTGATTATATATGGATTAGTTATTTATGTATTAGTTATTAATTTTACCTTCTACCATGCATAAAATCATACATAGATTTTCTCATAACTTATACATCATGTATTAGTCATGCGAATTTCTAAATTGTCAAACAAACGTCGTATTAATTTTATATATGAATAAATTATTTCTATCTGTCTACCAAATTAAATATCGTATAAGTTATACGAAAAATAATACATGAATAAATTAAATCTTATCAAGCTATCAAATAACCCCTAACTACATATATGTGAGTGTAGTACCATGGTGCTCCTCTTTCTAATAATATCTCCCTCCATTTTTATTTTATTGTCGAATTTAATTTGACATGAAATTTAAGAATATAAATAATATATTTTATAACTTGTGGTCTTAAATTAATTGCCATTTAATCTAGTAATTTTAAAAATGTCATGTTAAAAGTTGAATGAAAGAGTTGTCAAAAAAAAATGAAAGATATATATTTTTTTAAAACAAATTAAAAAGAGAAGTATATATAGGATAAATAAATTGGAAGTGGAGACACAATAAAGTTCCCCTTCTAATTTTGTTAGCCAATTTATAATAACATTTACTAGTTATTATTTGATAACAACAATATAATATATAGTGCATGAATTCCATGTGATTAATTAGCTAGTTAAATATATAGTGTTCTTTATCAAGGTAATTGCTAGCAATAATTACTACAAAAGCAATTGATTAAATTGCAAGCAATATGTCATGATGATTGATGACACTTTTACAATCTCCTACAAGAGATGAAACACAAACTAAAGGGTAAATTAAGGGTAAGGAATTCCTATTTTATACAAATATTTAATTCCATGACATTAGTGCAAAAATAAAATAAATAAATAAATAGAAAGGACCTAATAAGGTAAAAATGAAAAAAAAAAAAAAAAACATTAGGCATGTGAAGAGATTTGCAGGAGCAGGAAGTACCATGTTACTAGATCTACATTATTTAGGATTGCAAAATAAAAATATCATGATATATAGGGTAGCAGACTATTGTTTGTTTTGTTTACCTCACAATGTTTAGAGTTTGCATTGCAGTCCCGATTAAATTTGAATCATTGCACGGTCCATTCAGAAATAGCGCTCCCAACATAATTTTGTCCATGCTAAAAGCTCGATAGGGTAGCAAATTGATAAAACCCTCACTTGTTTTTTTTATTTAAAAAAAAAGAAGATAAAACATACCACCAAAAGATATGACACAGTAATGAGACTGCTTCTTTCTTAATCAAAGATTTTGGATTCAAGTCGTAGATATGAAAAAAAATCTTGAATAGAAAGCACTTCCCCTCGAATATAATTTTATACAACACAAATCTAAATTAATCGATCTCTAATACAAATAACGAACACCGAATAAGAAATCACAATAAAAGAGAAGGGACAAACATTTGTTTAAGAATGTTGTGGAATTTGGGTCCTACTACAACGTGTACTGTGTTTTGTGTGGTTTAAATAAATGTGTAATACTCCACCTTGCATTCACCTATTTTGTGACACCTAAACCCCTCTCATCACATGCAACTTAACTCAAAACTCATGTTTTCCATGATTTGCACCAACAACTACTGACATATTAACCATTAACTTTTATTGGATGTGATGAAATTATAACAAAATGTACAACAATAACATATCTCGTTTAATCCGACAAAAAGGAATATAAAGTGAACGTAGATCTTAATTCATATATTAGATATGGATAGATTATTTTTTATGCCCCTTAATTTTTAAAATCTAGCAAAATTGTCCAACTTGACTAATTTACCTGAAACATTCAATCAAATCTACTCTAGAAAAGTAATATTTTAAAATAGATAGTCACATAATGTAATATATATTAAATCATACTCTCTCTGTCCTTAATTACTTGTCCATTTTTCCTTTTTTAGTTGTCCTTAATTACTTGTTCATTTTTCCTTTTTAAGTTGTCCCTAATTACTTGTCCATTTTGACAAATCAAGAAGGACAAAAATAATTTTCCTAATGCCCTCAATTAATTATTTTGAAAAAAGGTAGAACTTTTTGAAAATCTTAAGTTTTTAATTCATCTACTTCATAATTAATTGGGGTAAAATGGTAAACTCACTATATCAATAATTATTTTCTTAATAGATGTGTCAATTCAAAAGTGGACAAGTAATTAGGGACAGAGGGAATATATATTATCTACTACATATTATAATGAATAATTTTTTCACTTTATTTTATTTTTTGAATCTAGAATTGAAGATGGAGTTACGTTGTATTCATTAATAATTTTTGCAAATAATATTTGGTTGTTTGAATGTATGAGTACTTTTCTTGAAATCATGATATGATTTAAATGAGGTCAATTTTATACAAATTTAAAACTTAGGATAAAATTTGAAAAAGAAAAATATAGTGAAAGTGAAAACAAAGTTTGGGGTTTCAAAATTTTCAATATAATTTTAAGTTATTTGAATTTTTCATGATGAAACTATATAAAAAGTTAGTTTAATGTTTCCTCCAAAATTTGAAAGGACTTTTTTTTTCATTATCCCCTTTAATTAGTTTATCTATATGTTTAAATATTTGACATCCTACATAATTGGTTTATATTTTATAATATAATTTTAAATAGATTTGATTAAATTTAGATCAATGACAACTTTAATATCTAGAAGATGTAAATCAACGACAACTTGAATTTTAAATGATTTTCAACACTTCTGTTTGTCATATACAATGGGAAAGTACAACTCAACCCACTGAATTTGTATTGAGTTGACTACTGATTTAAATAGTTCAAATTGTAAAGTCATTTTTGAAACCAAGAAAGTTTTGAAAAAAAGATCCAAGAAAGACTAAAAGAAATTATAATTCATGTAAAGTCATAATATATTAGATTCTTACAAAAAGATTTAAAGCATTTTTTGGGTTGTAAAAAACATATCCAAGTTAGGTGAAAGAAAATTTCTCTTATACTTGTCTTGTTAATTATTCCAACAGGATGGTACGATACCTTTTCGTGGCAGAGTTAGAATTTTTGTTAGGAAAATTTAAAATATGAAAAAAATTAAATATACAATGATTCCATATTTGTTATAAATATATATATAAAAAAATTAACTATATATAAATAATATAATTTTCTGCCGAAGGAATTCATTCCGGCTCAACCCCTTAAATAAAGCTAAATGCAACGTTATCCATACAAATACGTTTTTTTTTTGTCCATTATATTATGCATCTACAAATGGGGCCAAATAAAACCCCCACCATACGATCCTCTTACTACTAGTATAAGATTATTTATTTATTTGGGATTTTCTATCAGGTCTTTATGGAACACTGACTAAATTTGAATAGCGTACTGTAGGGCTCATTCTGGGAGTGACATTTCCAATAGAATTTTCTCCATATTCAGAGCTCTAATTAAGAATAGAACAATATCACCACTGTTAAGATTATTCAAAGTTCAAACCACCCATCAAGTTTGAATTTGGATAATGTAAGTTAATATTACCAAACAGTGGATCTTAATAATCTTGCTAATTATTTAATTGGGCATTTATATGACTTCTTGAATTCAATTATGAAGCCAAATTGCCAATATAAATATGCTAAAAGATTTCTGTTTATAATATGGTTGATATAGTATTTTGATTCAATTCTACAAGCATGATTTGTTTAATTATCTGGTTATCTCATAATTGAGCAATATTTTAAAAAAACAAAAAAATTCTAAATCTATCTAGTAGGGGAAAGAGAAAAGCAAAGGAAGGAGGATCCTATAATAAACGCTAAACCAAAGAGAGAAATAACTTTATAAAAAAAAAAGTGGGGAAATTAAAGCCTATGTAAAGAAAGGAATCTACTAAAGTCCATTATAAAACACCAATAGATATAATATAATGTTTAGTGGTTACTTTCTTAAGACATATTCTTTTCTTTGATTTTGTTCTTAAATCTTCGATCTATCAAAATATTTCCCTATCAGAATCCTTTTTTCTTTCCTTCACTCCTTCCTAATCATGTCCAAATATCATTTAAAATTGCATACACACATACACGTATGCATGATGAAATACATATTGTATTGTTTACCTTTAGCTACTACAAGAAACTCATTTTTTTGTGGCAACTAAAGTCGTCATAGAATCTCCAAAAGTCGCCACAAATTATTTTTAGCGACCATTAAATTGTGGCAAGTACTTCCAAAACTAAATGTTACATGTGATGGCTTATGGAAGTTGTCACTAATAATCACATTTTATCGTGACTAGGTCGCTACAATAATAGGTTTCAAAAAAATAAAAATTGATGGGTGCTACTGAAAAACTTTTTAGTGGCGACTTGTATTCGCAACTCATAATACATAAATATGTCATTTAATTTGGTTTCAGCTAACATTTTTGTCTTTCAACTTTTGGTGTGAACAAATAGACACTTAAATTTGTAAAAAAAATTGAACAAGTATACACATATCCTACATGACATATTACATGCAGGACACCACATAGCACACAAAATTTCCATGTTGGACGCCGCGTAAGATGAATGTGTCTATTTGTTCAATTTCATACAAAAAATTCATATCTCGATTATCACTTGAACTCATCTTTTGAACTTCTATTTCACCATTTTATTGAAGATCATGTGTGAAACATAATTTTGATGAAATATGTTTAGCCTGGTCTTCTTTGACGTATCCTCCCTCCAATCGACCTATACATGCACCATTATGTTCGTACATGATGACTAGAGCTATACATGCACCATGCTGGTACATATATATATATTATTATAGGATTGGGTACCACGTTAGTTCATATATATATTATTATTATGGGATCGGGTGCTACATCGATATATATATACACATTATTATTGGATCGAGTATCACATTGATATATATATTGGATCGGACACCATGTCGATATATATATCTATTGGTTCAGGTACCACGTCGGTACATTAATAATTGTGTATGGGTTCCATGAGAGAATCAAGTTTGTTTGTTTGGTTATAATTATCACATATTGGCTCCTGAATGACCGAATTTATGGGTTTAAATATTGGGGTTTTTCTTATGTGGATCAAAATGACATGTTAAACATTGTAGGTGATGATTGGAAATTTCTGAAAGTTCAAACTATTTTATAACAATGGTTTGAATTGTATATATCGATTGGCTAAATTGGGGTTACTTGTTATATGTCGTATAAATTGAAGTGTATAAGGTAGGGAGTGGCAATTTGCACTCTGATGTTCGAGAAAAATATTGCGTGATAGAAGGGTTAGGTTATGATCTGATGTGAGGGGTAAATGACTTAGGCAATGATAGGAAATAGGGCGTATAAATTCCAAGGTAATGTTACTTGCAATGAGAGTGGTGAATGGGTGGATGGGCCCCTAATTTTATGTTCAAGATACATGTTTCTTGGTTATTTTGCATGATGATTATGTGGTGGGTTCGGATCGATCGATGATGCCTACCAGTACGTATTGTTTGTATTGATACTATTCTTTATATGCCACCTGACATAGCTATCTGATTGCAGGATTCAATGATGTTTCATAAATGAAGACGGCAATGATCTCCGACAGTTTTTACTCCTCTTTTCTTAAGGTGAGAGTTGTGTCGTATTTTATTTTATGTCGTGTGTCTTCTTAGTAGCTCTTCTACATATTTAAACTAGTTCCTTGAGAGGGATTTTTGGTTAATTGTAAAATATGGTTCATTAATCTTGAGTTTTCATGACTATTTCAGTTATTAAAGAGCTTTCTTATATTTTATTTACTTCAGCCTTTTTCGTCTTTAAATTTGGGTAATAAAAGTTCTCTTATCTAGGTGTTAGAGTGGATGATCGCACGACCTGATGGGTTTGGACCGTGACAATATATCTCAATTTAATATAATATCAAGACTTTTGTGAAAATCTCTTATGCTTCGAGGCACAAGTCGTACTTTATATCTTACGTCTATACTTTCTCAAATTGATTCATTTGTATCCCATTGCCATTATACCTTGATCTATAGACTACAAGTTCAAAACATCACTTTTCTAAGTGAAACAAAATATACTTCAATTGTGCATTCTATTTGACCAATCATTTATCAATCCACACATGCAATATGACATATTTGAATTCAAGATCTTTGTCACCATGTATAACATTGAGCACTACTTAATACAAAAAAAATATCATTGGCATTCATTTAACGCGATTTCACTATGACATCACTTATAGATATCTCTTCATTTTTCATCATTTTCAGGTATATGAATCTTTGCCACGATTTTATGAAGTGTTATGTCATAATGCTCCTTTAAAGCACTTGCCGTATTATTCTGACCATCTTGGTCATTTGTTCATCTCTTTCTTCAAGAAGTTTTATCTTTGTAATCTATTGATCTATCACGCTATAGGCATGCCATTGATTTTATCCTTCAAAGACTTCTTGTTGAAGTATGTGCAGTTGAATTATAACATAGGATCAACAAATATATATGGTAATTGATTAGCAACATTTTGCAAATGAATTGTCTCATGAACTGTAAGTTTATATTTTTTTAACGAGGATCTAAAAAATTTATCTCACACATAATTTTCAATTGTCAGTCATTTGTCTCCCTAATGTTAGAAAATCTAACATTCACCCTACCTCATCTGGGGATCTATCTTTGTGTGTGATGGAATAATTGAAGTAGATATCACACATTCAAATTTTAGATGAATATTATTTGATTCCTGACCCTGAACCAATTGTGATGGGAAAATCTTGTTGGCTAAACCAACCAGCATTATCAGCATAATTTCATTTTTGAAATTGTGCTCTTATTTTAACAATTCGAGAAAATAACCTTTCAAAAATCAATTTGCAAGTTGACAACAAAGCACATGTACCCATCTCATAGATGTAACTATTAAAATCATATAGTTGCAAACGGTCTACATGGCAGGTGGAGACCATATTCATTTTTAATATGTTTCAAAATTTAAGAGGATGCAATTTCAACCTTAGTTAGTACAATGATCACTTTATCATGAGTACAAGTAACACAAGAGAATTCTTGAAGAATCTTTCATTTCTTCAATATATAGCCACATGAATTCTCAATTACTTTTGCATCACATTTGAATCGAAATAACCATCTGATCATAATTCTAGTAAACTTTTAATTTACTTTTCCATGTGATTTCATCATCATGCTCATGTTTCTATACAACAAACATGATAAAAAAAGGTGGATAATCTTTTACATAAATATTTATAACTTGCTTTGATTAGAGTAATATGAAGATATTAAATCTTTTCATAATTTATAGTCTCAATCAGGGGCGGATCTATTCAGGCGGGTGGGGGTGCCATGCCACCCATGAGCTTCGACGGAAACTTTATGTATATAGGTATATATATACACAATCTATATATAAATAATATACCCGCCACCCCCCTTAGTACAAAAGTACTCCGTGGTGTTCGTGGTAAAAGGCTAACTGTTCGAGCCTTAGGTCGCGGGATCAAAACCGCTTAACACATTTTCATTTTTTCTTTTTTTAAAACTGCTAGCTCCTCTCATAAATCATACTTAATTGCTTTTCGACCTTTTTCTGTTTTTCTTTTTTACCATTATTTCAAATTATTTGCTACTTTCTTTATCTTTAAATAATTTTATAAGTATGAAATTTAGCCTAATTCATCCTACTAAATTAGATATTATTTTTCTATCCTATATTAATTATTTATATTTTACTAAAAATAGTTATTAAAAATTGTTCGTCAATTAAAAAAATTAAACAATATTTTTTTTTATTATCCTAACAATTAATTTTTCTTGAAAGTGTAAACAAAATTTGTAAAAAAAATGCAAAAATGTTTATCTTAAAGATTAAAATAGTAAACTATCATTTTTATTTATAATTTCTTAAAGAAATAAAAGAAAAAGTTAATAACTAATAGAAATGGGTATAATTTTTTTTTCTCTGCTCAATAATTTCATAAACACTTAAATGCATCAAATATTCTCCAACAAGAAAATATAATAGAAAAATCATCAGTAATTTTAACCAATAATTATATAAATTTTGGTACTATTTTCATGTAACCCAAAATCGAAAATCATCCATAAACTCCTACATATATACATACTCTCTCAATTTATATATAAAAAAATTATTCTTGAAAATCAAGCTATGTGAAATTTAATTAATATTTTAAAATATTTATTATTATTACATTAACATGATAAGAATTGCAACTTATGTTTGTTCATAAATATTACCTTCTCGCTAACTTGCAATCCAACCAAAAACATTATTAGTTACAATTTTTATCATGTTTATATAATTTTAAAAAAGGAAAAAGCTTACACCTTATAGCTTGAATTTCGAGAACAAAAAATAACCTATAAATTAATGGAGAGAATAAAATGAAAAAACAAAAATTGGTTAATTATATTTGTATTTTGTTGATTGACAAGTAATTTTAAATAACTATTTATGCTTATCCTAAAAATAATACAATTGATTTTCTATGAGGTTAAAAACAGATATCTTAATTTATGTTAGTTTAACTCTTTTTTAAATACGTAATTGTTTGACTTTAAATCAAAATTAATATTAATATATTTATTTTTATTTGATTTTTGAAAAATGAACATTATGAACCACCATAATTTTTTTGTAAACAGCATACAAGCACTTTTTAAAAAATTTATACATGTTGTTTATTCCTATTTTATTGATTGATTTGTCAAATAAATCGGACAGACGAGTAATTTGAATCAAACATAAAATTAATTTAGCCGATGAGTTTATTTGGCACCCAGAGACTCTAAATTCTGGATCCGCCTCTGGTCTCAATATTATAATTTTTTCTTTTCAATTCTTTCGAAACTTACTACAACCATAATATTATTCCTCCTATAGTTACACAACATCTCTTTTGGAGCTCACAATTAATTTTGTGTACTATCACATGACACCGTCTGTATGGTGAAAATTTTATCCAAGGAGAAAATTACATTGTTATTGTCGTGATCAAAATTATTACAAGCAAGACATGTTTTTTGTTTTACTTTTGTCGTATCATAAGTACAAAATCAATGACAAATTTATGCTGCCACACAGTAATATTATTTTGGTCATGATCACAATATTTATAGGCAAAAAATATTTCTTTATTGTAATAAGTGTTTTAAAAAATGGGGGCGAGAGTCAATGCGTTTTACTTAGTATAGGGTGAGGCGTAAGCCTCGAGACATGGGGCGTAAGCCCTATGAATCTTTAAATTTTTAATTTACAATATAGTATTATAATACAATAAATTTTTTATAAAAATACATCAATAATTTGAAATAATTACAAACATGATTGAGGAAACTCATAGAAAATAAAACTTCTAACATGATTATACCAAGTATAAATAATCTAATATCTTAACTTTCTAATAATAAAAGAATCATTATTTCTAAAAAAAAATTTATCATACTATATAATCTACTCCCTTAAGAGAAAATAATAAATAAAACTTACTAGTATTATAATAAAACATCAACCCATCATGAATAAAAATAAAATTACTTTAATAGGATATTTGTTTAGTGGTATTGAGAGTCCTTTGAGATGAAGAGTTTTATCTTAGGTAGAGATCTGATTATATTTTATCACAAGAAAGGGTGATTGGATTCTTTTTAGAGAACGCCGAAAATTGAGCATAGGACATGAATATATCTTTTGGGACAAGTGAAAGGAACATGTTCAAGTGCAATGATTCTATATTTAGTCATGAACAATTGTAGTATACATACCTTAGATCGCTGGATAATGCTGAATTTTGCTCCAATTTTACTAAGTCTCTCTCATGTGACATATGCAAATACAATGTTATAGTGCATGAGTAACTTGACTTTAAAAGTGATATAGAGAGATCCAACTTAATGTACAAGACTGAGCATAAAATTCAAGATTAGAGGGAAGTATGCACAATGTTCATTAGCCATTGAGGGGTACTCATGTGATCTTAATCATCCCCAAGTTTCAAATTGTTTCTTTTAAAAGTGTTTTCCTAGGTTGATCATCCTTCTTGATTGATGGGACTCGCAGTCTACACACTCTGATCATCTGAGTGCACCTCATATGACTTTTCATGTTCATAATTGTTAGATACTGCATAGGTTGGACCTGTTTCTTTCACATGTTTCTTCATAATTGATTTAGATATCATTGACAACTCACCATCATCTTGCATGCTTGTTTCTCTTATTACAAAGTTGTAATATACTGAGTGGATTTTGGTTCATTCCTTCAACATGATGCCTTCTTTCAATTTGTATTCTTTAGTCTTACCCATTTTTTCAACTTTTTTTCCACTGTCAAAGCTATTATTCCATCATTTTCTTTTGCAAGTGAGAGAAATTTCTTCTAGTTTTAATCATGCGTCTGGAGCAACATATGTTCATTGGTGAATGTTGCCTGCTTCCTCTCACTTTTCCTTCAAATTCAAAGGTTATATTTAGGAACCCAGACTAGCTTAGGTTCTTTGTATTGATAAAAAGGATGAATGAGATCTCTATTAATTCATATTGGTAAAATATTTTTATATTTTTTCTTTTGCGCCAACATGTTCCTTTGACGTGATTCTTTGCTTTTAACAGGGTTGGTTTTTCTATTTGAGGCAGCTTTGAAGTTTTTATTCATGTGAGTTATAACTATTAGGCAGGTACCCCTTGAGTGACCAATACTACCACAATGTGTGCACAAATAAGAGGTTTTCTTTGGGACTTCTTTAAAAAAACATATTCCAACTTTAGTGTTATGTGTTCTATTACTGAGCTGAGTCACAATCATTGAGGACTGAGTCCATTTGTTTACCCTTTCAAGCTCATATTTAGTTCTAGCCAGGTCAAGATTTATTCTTCTAGATTTTTCTCTTTCAGAAAAAAGTTCATCTTTTAACCTCTTTAAATCTTTGTCACATCTGATTTGGTCACCACTAATTTTTCCTTTCCCATTCTCAGTAATACTTTGTTTCAAAATTTCAAATTTGAGAGCCATAGTGCAGGAATCAAGTTGTTGTACCTGTTCCTTTAGGAATTGATTTTCTTTCTTGAGATCAGAGTTAATTTTTTCAAGATCAGTATATTTAAATTTTAAACTGGTCAAGGAAATCAATAACTGATCTTTGTTTTCATCCAACTCTTGAACATTATCTATGAGAGTAATTTTTTCTTTGAAAAACATTTTAGTTTATTTTTAAGGTCAAGAAGATTTATCTCCCTTTTCTCAATGTCTGATTCAGAGTCTGGTTCAGAGTCCTCCATGGCCATCAAAGCCATATCTTCTGCATCATCTTCATTTGAGTTGTTTGAACTTGTTCCCCAAACAGTATACATAGCGTTTATAGATTTTTTTTCTTTGCATGTGGCAGTTTTTTCTCCTAGTTTCCACCTTTCTGAAAGAGTTTTTTGAGGTTTTTGTTGATCATGGCTATGTCCTCATCATCCAGATCATATTCATCACTCTCAATTGCTTTGAAGGAGAAAATCATATCTTTGTTTCTTCCACTCATTTTTGTTTCATCAACATTCATCTCGTAAGTCCTTAGATTCTCTACAAGTTCATCTAAACTCATGGTTGTCAAATCCTTTGCTTCTCTAATTGCAGTGACCTTGATCTCCCACGACTTAGGTAGAGTCCTCAACACTTTATCAACAAGTTCCTCAGTAGTGTATATCTTTCCCAAAAACGCCAGTTCATTCACAATAGTAATGAATCTAGTAATCATATCTTGAAGTAATTCACCACTCTCCATATTAAATGCTTCATATTCAGTGCATAGTCTAGCAATTCTAAATTTTCTTACTTGGGGAGTTCCTTCATGTGCATTGACCAGTGTGTCCCAAATTTATTTTGTTGTAGTACAACCAGAGATGCGATTAAACTCGTCAGGTCCAAGTCCACATGCAAGGATGCACTTAGCTTTAGCATTCTTTGCGAGCATTCTATAATCATCTTCTCCATATTGAGCCTTGGGCTTTGGAATGACTTTCCCTTCATCATCCTTCATCATAGGAATAAGAGGACCATCAGTAACTCTCATCTATAATTCATAGTCCTGGACTTGTAGAAAATCCTTCATTCTCGCCTTCCACCATGCATAGTAATATCCATTGAATAGTGGTGGTATGTTGATGTGTTGACCTTCACTGTGCCCAAGAGGAGGTGCAGAATTCATAGTGATCTTATCTTGAGTTATTAGACTCTACAAAGATAATCCGCTATGATACCAATTGTTAAAATACTGACCCCCAAATTTGCCTAAGGAACATGTATATTTTATATGTTCCTTTGAAGATTACAGCAGTTACGTTATGTAAAGCAAATAAAGTAATGACACAATATCTTATTGCGGAAAACCCCAGCTCATAAAGGGTAAAAATCCACGACCTACACCTCTGTAGGATTTAACTCCACTTCATTAAACTCTGAGCCTCAACTAAAGATTACAATCATATGTAACCTAAGGAATTATAAACTCTAATTTTTAGACGCCAACAACCAACTAGATCGTCGACGCCACTTCAAGTTATGAATTCGGATTACAACTCTTGCAATCCTAGGAGCTAACTTTAATTCCTAAACTCCAACACAAACCCCCAAATGTTTATATTCCCAAGTCGTTAAGTTGCCCCAATTTGAAGACTTTATTCCTACTCCAGTTTATACTTCACTGGATCTAGAAAGAATTAAAGATACAACTCGATAAAAACTCAATACAAGCAAACTTTACTTAAGAACTAAAAAGCGTAAGCTTGTGGATCAGGTTCTTCAATTCTTGTTTCCTTGTGTTGGTTGCAATTCATAATCACAAATCACTCAAATATGAACTCCCTCTATTTGATTGTATTCTGCTTGTAATTCTTTGTTTAAGTGCATAATTTTTTCCAAAGAAAATATTATCCTATTTATAGACTTTGAACTCTTCAAAACCTTTTTCAACTTGAACTCAATTTACATGTCTTGAACTCTTCAAAACCTTTTCAACTCGGAAGCCTACGCAACTTATGCTAATGACGCTTCCTACTTCGTGTTAGAATGCATGTTTCATGTAGAACTCCTACTTGAATGCGAATACTCTTTTTATTTTTCTTGTCCTAGTCATATTGGATGAACATAGCACACGTTGACACAACCTTTTTGCACTGGTTTCTTGTCGAAAAAGCAATCCTTCTACCGCTTTATAACTTCTCATTCGCGTGGTTGACGTTCTCCTTATTTCAGTCGGATTTGGTTTGAAAGAAACATATCGGCGCAATCGGTTTCTTTCATCTGTTTCTCTATTTTTCAATTATCAAAATCTTTCTCGATCTAACAAGTATTATTCATTTATTCAATAATTATGAGGGTCAATAATTTTAACACATAATTTGTGTAAGATCTGTTAGGTGAGCCCCGAGTGTTGGTCATGCTTAGGGCGTACCATCATGCGCTTAGGGCGTAAGTCTTACAAAACTAAGCCAACTTGAGCCTCGGGACATTTTGCTAGATCCCCGCCCCATGACGAGTCCCAATAAAGTCTTTTAAAATATTGATTGTAGGCGGTATCCGGACCCTTTAAGAGGCAGCAATTGACTTCCCCTTATTTATTGTGATCCCAAGGGGGATAATAACCTAAAAGTTGTTCAGTCCTAAACAAGACAGGAAACCCCTTAGACTTCTTCAGAAAAGGAACATCAAACGTTTACCGCGTTCCATCCTTCAGCCCTTCGCATATCGGCTTGGCAGGCAAGCTACCTGCATCCGTCTTCAGCTTCGATTCGTTATACTCAAAAACTCCAACAAGCCCTAAAGTCTCTTGCCGCCTAAAACTCTACCAAGAGAGCGCTGCTTCATTGTTATACAACGTAACCAACTTACCTGGTTGAAGGTGTCACGTCATCACAAAAGATGCACAAAAATACAGAAAAATGAGTTTAGGGGGGTGGGGGGGGTAATAGGACCCTAATTAAATTAAGGCGTGTCGCTGAGATTTTGATCATAGTTTAGAGGATACTAGTGCCTTAACCCAATTAACAAGGAAAAAAACATCTACTATGCTAAATAAATCCTTTGTAGTTTGTACCCAAATTCAAACACCTTCTTTAGGATGAATTTTATGTGTGAATCATATATTGAATGTAAAATAATTTACCACTAAGGGTGTATCTGCTACATTGGAATTTTTTTGAATATTTTGTTGGTTAAAAATATTGAAATATATTTCTTTAGGAAAACTTAAAACAAGAAAAATGATTTTCCAAGTAAAAATAAAGAAAATAAGTTCATAAGTGACATTTAACATTAATTATGTCCTCATCATCTTCTAACATACTCTACCATCCTCATACATGCCACCCCCCACATTTCTAACCCCGCCCCCCACCTACATAGTATTTGCTTAGATTATACAAAATATTTTAGGGATAATACTTAAAATTCATTTACCAAACATAAAAAAATAAGTAAAAAATCAAGAAAATATTTTTGGTGAAAAATATTTTCCTTTATACCTAACATACCCTTAAGTATCATATTAAATTTATGTAAAATAGATAGAAGTTTTTAACCCTTAATTATAAATATAAATAAATTTAGAAACTCTCTTTCAAGTTTTACTCCATCATAGTGGTTTACTTTATAGTTTATGATATTCCACTTACCCATATAAATATTGGGTCCAAGCCCTAATATAACTTTTTTTTATTAGAGAGTGTTATCTCTTTTAATGACTTATATCTAATGCGAATCAAGATTTAGTGATTGAAAATCGAACAATGAATCTTAGTGATGTGAATTCAAATGTGAGTTTGAATGTTGAAATTGATTTTATAAAT
This sequence comes from Solanum chiquidenum, assembly GCA_029582725.1. Lineage (NCBI taxonomy): Eukaryota > Viridiplantae > Streptophyta > Magnoliopsida > Solanales > Solanaceae > Solanum > Solanum chiquidenum. The sequence goes on along the minus strand of JAJOOS010001291.1, from coordinate 274 downwards.
AGTGCTAAAATTGATATGAAGTAGTTGATATGCTTTGATAAAAGTGTAAAAATTGATAATAAATAATTGACGTATTTGATAAAAAAAAAGTGATAACAAGCTATTTTTATTTAAAATGACTAAAATACCTTTACATTTTTTACAAAAAACTTTACAAAATTAGATAGTAACCTTGTAAAGAAAAGGAGAAACAATGGATATAGATTGAATATGAAGTTAGCTGTTTTAATTTGAGATATAATACATCATTGGGGGGGGGGGGGGGGGGGGGGGG
>JAJOOS010001290.1:0-40166 GCA_029582725.1 Solanum chiquidenum | reverse complement strand
AATTAAATGTAAAGGATAATAAATTCAACTTTTACCATGATAAGGTTGAAAAATATTATTTAAGTGGAAGGAGATGGGGCCCACTTTTGGTAGTAAAATCCTAGACTCTTCTAATATAGTATATAATAATATAATATAATGTTGAATAATCATAGTAAAGGATATCAACACTTCTCCTCTACAATTTTCCTTAAGTGTCACTACATCTTTTTATTTCCATATCTTTTAGTAAAATGGGTCTTAAGTCTGTGTTGTGTGCTAAGATAGAAATGAAAGCTAATAAGAATGTGTTTCATGATGTCTTTACAAATAAACCACACCATGTCTCTACTATGTCCCCTTTGCATGTACAAGGTTGTGAGCTTCTTGAGGTGTCTTTGGAACAGTTGGATCCAAAATTTGTTGGACGTATACCCTTGGTAAGTTGAATATTTAAAAATTTCTTAACAAAAATATTTTTCGTCAAAAAGGATCGGAACTTTTCGCTAGGGATGGAGGGAGAGTATATTAGCAATCGGTTCGAATAAACCGAGTAGCTATTGCTTAGATCATGTACTTGTGTTAGGAATTTCATTAAATATGTATGAATATTTAAGTGTGAATTCAATAACTATGATGAGGTAGTGGGTTCGGTAACAAACTCATAACACATTAACTTCAAATCTTAGTCCGGTCTTTGCTTTCCATTCATGAAATCATTTTTCTCTATCTTAGCGTCATATTTACTTGCTCCAATTAACAATTAAATATCATAATTATTATAGAGTCATAAATCTTTCCTACAAGTAAAAGGACTAGAAAGAATTTGTATTTTCCTTTTATAAAAAGAAAAATCTAATTACAGTACGAAACTCATTACAAATATCCAGCATACCCCCACTCTCACCCAACGTAACCCCCAACCCCTGCACTTCCCTCCCTCCCTCATCCCATCCTCATAATTTTGTCTTAGATATATAATAGATAGATATTTTTAAATAAAATATTTTACTTGCATATCGAACACAAGAAAATAAATAGAAAATCACTTACTTTTCTAAAAATAAAACCTTTTTCCTTTCTACCAACATGGCAACTCTATTTTCATTTCCAACTTCTTCTTTTCTTAAATCTTAAGGACTCTTATGATTTATCCATGATAAAATTTGGGAATAACTCTTTTGTTTTTGTAAGGTAGAAGGGGAAAAAAAGATCTCCAAACAAGTAGTTGAAGCTATAGATTATGAAACAAAGATGCTCACACTCAAAGAATTTGAAAGAGATCTAGTGAATATATATGATAATTTTAAGTCAACTCTTCATATCGAAACAAAATACGAAATTGATTTGGTAAGCTGGACAATAGAGTATAAAAGGCCAAATGAAAATGTCCCAGAACTAGTAAAATTTGCTGGACTTCATTATTGGTATGACCAAAGCTATTGATGATCACCATGTCAATTGATAAATTGATGAGATCTGTGAGTATTACATAAATACCCTATGCTATGTTTATTGTTTGAGAGTATATGGTAAAAATAATAATCCATATGTTGGTTGTGTACTTTAATTTTTATTTGGTTTTTATCTTTGGTGATTTCATGTTTGTTGTGCCTTTCTCATGTAATAAGACATGGGTATAAAGTTCATATTCGCCTCCTCCTAATTTGTATAGCGATATTTTATTTTTATTTTTCTGAAAAAAGGATCAAATAGATTCTCGTACTATCCGAAATAGTTTTAATATTTATAATTTGACATATAAATTTGCCTTCATTTAGATATAAGAACATGTGTAAAGTTCAAAATCAATTTTTCATTGCCTTCGTTTGATCATGGATCTCGGATTGCTTACTTCATCGCCTTGTTCCTCTATTTTTCATTGGTATATATGTCTAGTCAATTTTTGCATTTTGAATGTATCTACAATCATACATGCTTTTGTTTTGAGAGACCTATTTCCCAATGCATTGCCATTGCGATCAGCAAACGACCAAAAACAACTCGGAAATGGTATATTGGTAGCAAAGATATTGATCAATACCTTAAGTTTGTAGATTCTTTTCAAGCTAAGGATATTGAGGCTTCTCTCACACATCCAAACTCAAGTAACTAGAAACAAATTGTTTATAGCATCTCTTGTAAAACTTTTAAGTCTTAATTAATCAAGTGAGGAGCACCTAATTTTTAGCTGATCCTATGAATTTGATGATATTATATGCAGAAGAGAGGTACAAACACTATGAGGCCTCCTAAAGTTGGCATGATATTTTACTTAGACATCTTAACTGGACGATGTTCATTTTAGACACTCATTTCCTGATACACCCGGGACATGAGTCTTCCTACCTATATATATCAATATAAAGCTTTGTTTTGAGTCACCACCCAAAATATTGTTATACTGTGAAGTCAGTCATCCATTATTCCTGTAAGCAAATCCCGTTCCTTTATTTACCAATTAAAGCTATAAATATTGCTGAAGTAACACAAAATTATCAACTAATTTTTGTAGTAATCAATTAACGAGTCAAGAACCAAAACAACATAAGACATAGATTGTTCGTGGTTATAGTTAAAAATTAATCTGAATTAAATTGATTAAAAAATTGATATTTGTTTTGGTTTAGTTTTAAATTTTGAAAATCAATCAATTTAGTTTGGTTTTGATTTTATCAAAAAAAGAAAGAAAAGGAACCTACAAAATAATGATTTCCACTATATATAGCTCAACCCCATTCAGCCCAAGCCTCGCAGGCCATGGAAGGGCCTGAAAAGGGTCAACCCAACCCAACCCTAGAAGGGCCACAGGTTCGGGCGGACTAGCCATTCGTTTTGTTTTTTTTTTCAAATTTAAAATTCTATAATATCAAAAAAAATGAGAAGGGTTTTAATTAATCGAATATGACAAATAGTGATGTTGTTTCAATAATTCTAGCAAAAAGTATTAAAGAACAATATACTCCCATGTCCCAATTTATGTGGTACTTTTCAGTTTTCGAGAATCAAACATTTTAAGTTTGACCGGAAATTTGCGCATGGATCTTTACTTATTTTTAAAAGAAATTTATATATTTGTAAACTACGTAAAAAGTATTATAAGTCACAATAATTGACAATTCAAAATAATTAAAAGATATAAGAAAAATTTATATCAAAGATAGACTTGTTTAAATCTCGAAATTCAAAAAGTGTCACAGAGGGAGGGAGTAATAATTTTTTTGACGAATAAATAAATATAGGAAATTTGAAAAAATAAACTTCTAAATTAAAGAACAATTACACATTAAAACTTTACTTATTTTAATTCAAATTTCCTAAATAGTATTGACCCATGGCCCGACCTTTAAATAAATGGGATTGATTTTTTTTTATTTCAACCTATCCCAATAACGGGTTGAATTGGACTGGCCTCATGGCTAAGCCCATTTTAACGGCTCCAATAGGAGTGCATTTTGTTATAATAAAAATGCATGATTAAGAGAAAATGTAAGGAAAATTATTTGTTCCAAGTATAATCAAGGGTATACATTCTCATCAATACTTATATTCATAATTAAGGTTGGAACATCAAAGGATGTCATAAATATGATGTCAATCCTTGAAAATGTAAGGAAAATTAGAGTCCACAATCTAAATAAGCCACAAAAAATAAAAGTGATCAAAATAAGTCACTATTCTAGTAGAAACTAAAATAGGCTTAGTGGAAGAAAATTTTTTGTTTTATGCAATATTTCAAACATTCTCCATTAGTCTCATAACGTGTATATTTTAATATATAACCAAACAATTTTTTACACTTTGTAAAGTGTAAGTTTTACTTACACTTTTGTAAAGGGGAAGTTTTTCTTACACTTTATAAAGTGGAAGAAAATCTTACTTTTTAAGAAAAGTTACTTTACCTTTTCACTTTCTTCTTCTCCCCTTTCACTTTCATCTTCCAAATGATTTTTCACTTCGAAGATGTTAATTTGATGGTCCCAATCCGAAAATACCGTTTATTATAATTGTCCTCCCAAACACAATGCTAAATATTCCATTAATGTCCAATATCATAAATTTCTTTCATCAATTTATAAAAGAATGGGTATAAATAGTACTGATTAAATTATAATTTGATTATAGTAAAAAATATCCTACTTCATTTTTATCACAAAGACAAGTAAATTTTGGAGAGTGAATTATCTATAATGACGAATCGTTGACAGACTTTTTGAGGGTTCCAAATGACTACATAGATCAAATCAAGTTAACAATACTTGAATTCTATGTTAGGAAGGAGCCTAAGACTAGTCAACAACGTTCTCATTTATCGGTTGATGTCCATTCCTGATTAGAAAATCGTAATAGTATTGATGGATTTCCGATAACTCAATCTACTGATTTTCCTAACATGACTCATTATCAAAATATTCTTACCGGTCGATATGATTTTGATTTGAACTAAACTATCAATGAAAGTGATCGGTAATGCTCAATAATTATATTTCGATTATTATTTGTTGATTTTGTCAATTATTTATTAATTTATATGATTTATTATTCTTCTTATTATTATTATTATTATTATATATTTTGTAGCAGTTTAACTCAGCAACAGAGGAATATTGCTCCAAGTTATGGACTAGATAATTATTTTGGTCAGTCCTCACACTTTGAAATGACGGAAAATGTTGGGACATCCTCAAATTTTCATGTCTTGCCTACTTTTGATGCAGAGGATTATCGGTATGTCCAACACTTGATTTTTTATTTAAGTAAGTTAATTGCATAAGGCAAATATTTATACTTTTTACACGTATGGAGAAAATATCACACAAGACTCTCAATTTAACCGTAAAAATAAGAGGATGGAATATCCACCACAATTTAACCGTGTGAAATTGTCAAGCCAGAAATAAGAGGATGGATCCACCACAATTTAACCGTAAGGACTCTCAATTATTAAATATAAAAAAAAAAACATGAGATGGAAAGGTGTAATTCAGCAGTGGTGAAACACTATTTTTGCAATACCAATCCAACAGTGTAATTCCTTTTGTTTCTTTCGAATTAAAGACTTTTTTTTCTAACTCAATATTTAGTAATTGAATGCACATTGTATAAGACCTGCTGAATTTTGAATAAATTACAACATCATTTCAAAGTAATGAATATGAGATGGAAAAAAAAAGCACCTAATTTATAAAATTTGTAGCGTCGGATTGTTGTGTTGTTGGGTTGTGCTACTCCAATCTTTCAAGATTTGATTTTTTAGAGTGGGGTCGCTTCAATTGTCGAATTGGGACCATCAAATTAACATCTTCGAAGTGAAAAATCATTTGGAAGATGAAAGTGAACCACGAAAGTGAAAAGATAAAGTAACTTTCTTAAAGTGTAAGATTTTCTTCCACTTTATAAAGTGTAAGAAAAACTTCCACTTTTCAAAGTGTAAGAAAAACTTACACTTTGCAAAGTGTAAAAAATAGTTCCGTTTTACAAGGTGTAAAAAATAGTTCCGTTATATATTAAAATATATATGTTATGAGACTAACGAAAAACCTTTGAAATATTGCATAAAATGGAATTTTTTCTTCCACTAAGCCTATTTTACTTACTTACTATAATAGTGACTTATTTTGATCACTTTTATCTTTTTGTGGCTTATTTAAGTTCCGAACTCGAAAAATTATTTGTACGTAGGAGATTAATGAAAAGATAGTGGAGGTAGGTAGGTAGATATTATTACACATAAATCACATGTTAGACATGAAAAACTTACTTTTAGCAAATGCATGAACCTACCTTCATTTTGCATTATAAATATTTCTTTTAAGAATAATATTCTGGCATGCCAATGCTAGAAGTGGCTGAAACTAGGGTATACATAATTGGGTTGGTTCGGGTTTTTCAAATATCAAACCAAATTATTTATGTAAATTTTTTAAATTTATAAACCAAATCAAACTAATAAAACTCGAGTTTTTTCGGGTTTTCAACCTCGAATTTGTTCGGGTTTTTCAAATACCAAACCAAATCACTATGTTGAATTTTTAAATTTTTAAATCAAACCAATCTAATAAACCTCGAATTTTTTCAGGTTTTTGGACTTTTCCGATAAAGTATGCATACAAACATATAATTAACTTGTGCTCCACATATTTCTTTAGTCCAACCAAAATACAACTATCTAAGTTGTTTCTTAAGAAAATAACACAAAATATGAGATGAGGGATGACACTAAAATATTTAATAAAAATAATAATAAAATCATCATATAAAATAAATATTGCAAAGTCATAATAAAAATGATCATAATTTAAAAGTACTAAATCATGCTAAAATAAGTCTAATAAGTATTAGTTACATGATTAAACATTAAAGAAAAATTAAAATTAGATTATGTATTTTAAATGTCTAAACCAATGAAAACTAAAGAACAAATATTCAACATTATTGTCATTCTTAGTGTTGAATTAATTTATTTTGTTAGCATAGTATTGATTTGATTTCGAATTGAGCTTTATTAGAGTTACTAATATCTATGGACTATAACCATTATTGGACCATTCAAAATTCTAAGTCTCAAAAAACTTTTAAAAATATGTTAAAAGATAAAAATTATGAAAACGTATAAGTAATATTTAGAAATTACATCAAAGTAAATACTTTTATGTATAAAATAAAATTTAAAAATTATATATACAATGTCGGGTTGGTTTGGTCTCGAGTTGACTTTTTTTAGTTAAAACCAAACCAACTCAAGTATAATCGGGTTTTTTTTTCAATACCAAACCAAACCGTTAGTTGGATTTTTTTTCAGTTTAACTCAATTTGCAATTTGATTCGGTTTTCGGTTCTGTTTTGGACACCCCTAGCTGAAACATTATTACATTGTACCACTGCTAGAAGTGGTTTAAACATATTTGCATATTACTGCTACAAGTGCATGAAAAACGAAATTCATGTCACTTTTCTAGATAAATATTGCTATATATAATGGGAAAATAAAATACAGCATGATTAGGATGTTATTACCATCTTTGATTTTTAAAAAGGATTAAAAAAAACCTTCTAGTCTATATATATTGTTGAATAATCATAGTAAAGGATATCAACGCTTCTCCTCTACAATTTTCCTATAGTGTCACTACATCTTTTTATTTCCATATCTTTTAGTAAAATGGGTCTAAAGTCTGTGTTGTGTGCTAAGATAGAAATGAAAGCTAATAAGGATGTGTTTCATGATATCTTTACAAATAAACCACACCATGTCTCTACTATGTCCCCTTTGCATGTACAAGGTTGTGAGCTTCTTGAGGGTGTCTTTGGAACCGTTGGATCCAAAATTTGTTGGACGTATACCTTTGGTAAGTTGAATATTTAAAAATTTCTTAACAAAAATATTTTCCATCAAAAAGGGGTCGGAACTTTCCGCTAGGGACGGAGGGAGAGTATTAGCAATCGGTTCGAACAAACCCAGTAGCTATTGCTTAGATCATATACTTGTGTTAAGAATTTCATTAAATATGTATGAATATTTAAATGTGAATCTAATAACTACGACGAGGTAGTGGGTTCAGTAACAAACTCAAAACACATTAACTTCGAATCTTAATCCGGTCTTTGCTTTCCGTTCATGAAATCATTTTCATCTATCTTAGCGTCACATATACTTGCTCCAATTAACAATTAAATAGTATAATTATTATAAAGTCATAAACCTTTTCTACAAGTAAAAAGACTAGCCAAATATAGAGACTTTGTATTTTACCTTTAGGAATAGAAAAATCCAATTACAGTAAGAAACTCATAGCAAATACCCAACATACCCCACTCTCACCTAACCCCCAACCCCTGCCCTTCGCTCCCTCCCTCCCTCATCCCATCCTCATAATTTTGTCTTAGATATATAATAGATAGATATTTTTAAATAATATATTTTACTTGCATATCGAACACAAGAAAATAAATAAGAAACCACTTACTTTCATAGAAATAAAACCTTTTTCCCTTGTACCAACATGGCAACTCTATTTGGTTACTCATTTCCAACTTCTTCTTTACTTAAATCTTAAGGGTACTCTTATGATTATACATGATGAAATTTGGGAATAACTCTTTTGTTTTTGTAAGGTAGAAGGGGAAAAGAAGATCTCCAAACAAGTAGTTGAAGCTATAGATTATGAAACAAAGATGCTCACACTCAAAGAATTTGAAGGAGATCTAGTGAATATATATGATAATTTTAAGTCAACTCTTCATATCGAAACAAAATACGAAATTGATTTGGTAAGCTGGACAATAGAGTATGAAAGGCCAAATGAAAATGTCCCAGAACTAGTAAATTTGCTGGACTTCATTATTGGTATGACCAAAGCTATTGATGATCACCATGTCAATTGATAATATTGATGGGATCTCATATATATGCATGTGAGCTTTACATAAATACCCCATGCTATGTTTATTGTTTGAGAGTATATGGTAAAAACAATAATCCATATGTTGGTTGTGTACTTTAATTTTTATTTGGTTTTTATCTTTGGTGATTTCATGTTTGTTGTGCCTTCTCATGTAACCTTTGTGTTGTGTAATAAGACATGGGTATGAAGTTCATATTCGCCTCCTCCTAATTTGTATAGCGGTATCTTATTTTTATTTTTCTGAAAAAAGGATCAAATATATTCTCGTACTATCAGAAATAGTTTTAATATTTATAATTTGACATATAAATTTGCCTTCATTTAGATATAAGAACATGTGTAAAGTTCAAAATCAAATAATCCGACCTCACTTTTAAGTAGTCAATTCATTTTTATTTATTTTTTCATTATCATCTTCTCTTTGATTGTCTGCAAATTGGATTTACATTTACTTATCCACTATGTTGCCATATGATGTCTCAAATTAAAGGCCTAGCTAGAGGCAAAATGTGGAGGGTTTGTAGCTTAGGTCGTAGATTCAAGTCTCATACCATGCAAAGTGAAGCCCGGTATTTAAATGGAGAAGGGTAGAGGAGCATACCCATTATCTTGAATTTAGAAGGTTGTAATAGGTCCAAAGGGTGGGTCATAAACGAATATCTCGATTATCAAAAAAATGTCTCAAATTATTGATAGGTTGCGTTCCTAACATATTGTTAAAACGGAACATCACGTTTAAGTTATTCGAAGAATATTTTTCAAAAAAGGTTGTAAGAGTAAGAGATTAGGGGATCGTTGAATGGAATTATGAATTGATTGAGCTTTTAGCTGAATGTGTAATTTATGTTTTCATATATTTATTTTACATTATATATGATTATTAGAAGTTCCATTCGTAATTATTACAAGAATAAAATAAAATAAAATTGCAAATGGAAAATAGCTTGTAGGTAACTAGTTGAAGGATTCACAGTGGTAATCTATATATTGATTATAAAGAGATGTAATGACAACAACATCAGAGTGGCGCAGCGGAAGCGTGGTGGGCCCATAACCCACAGGTCCCAGGATCGAAACCTGGCTCTGATATTTCAGAAGCAAGCTTCCAAATTCCACTTATTTTTTTCCTTTTTACGTAAAACATATTTTTTTGTCAACTGCACTTTTGATCATATATTAAAAAAAAAATCATTTTGATCAACTAGGTGAATAGTATATTAAGTTGCACTCTTTAAAAATATTGTAAAATGGTGGTCAAATTTTACATAATTTGAATCTCAAAAAGTAAATTTGGAAAGTGAGAATACAAGAAATGGACGACATATCTTTGCTTTTTATATGACCATGATATTGGAGAACTACTAATGGAAGTTCAATCGAGAAGATCTCCATCCATTCAATAGTTTAATGTCGATTTTTTTCTCATACGATCAATATACAACTACTAAAAATCAGGCATGTAGCGATTTTAAAACGATTGTAATAAATATAATATGATGTTTCTATTGAAAAGCTAAACTCTCATCTTCTTCTAACATATTTCTTCTAAATTTACATTTCCTATAAATTAGTATCTTCATATGCAAAATAAGCTAAAAGAATCAACTGTGAACAACATATCTATTTGTTAGATCCAATCCATCAACTTTGATTAATTAAAGTCCCTACTTCTATAATCCTCCTTGGTACTGGTTAATAGTTAATACAAATAAACTTACCTTATTTATAAATGAAAAATTGCGCAAAGCTATAAAGGAATTATGGAAGTAAATAAGCAACAAGCCGATAAATCAAACAACCAAAATGATTATATTATGTTCTAGTTAAAAAAATCATAGTACTAAGTAGGTAACTAAACTGTCTCTTTTTCTTTTCTTCTCCACATGTGTGTGACAATTTAGAGATGAAATTAGAAATTAAACTTCATAAATTCTGAATTTACCATCCAACTCATTGTCCTCATAATTACTCAATTCACAATTAGAAGATCTATACATATTTAATAATTTTGTAATATAAATATAAAGAAGGGTAGATCTAGAGGGGGCCGAGGGTATATCGAGATGATAACACTATATATAATATATAGATTGTGAATCCTTTGAACACAAGAGTATACGTTAGTGGTTACGAATTCAAAATTCAACTTGAATCTCCAAATTCGAACCCCGTGGTATCAATCTTACTAAGATGAAAATCAGATGCCCACCAATCCTATCACTCTTCTTTCATTTACATGGTCCCAAAAAAATACAAGATATTCTCACTCAATTCTAATCTCCAATGTTGCATGTCAACCACAAGACTTCAAATCCTACGTGTCCTTCAAACAGACCCCTGAAAATCAGCCATGATAAGAATTAGATAAGGCTTTACTCATTTTCAACCGTCGGATCAATTCATCTTCTCATCCAACGTTCAAAATCCTCTCTTCCATATATCAAAAATCAGTACCTTCTTCACCAATATAACCAACTATAGTCTCTACATTTCCATCACATTCCAATTAATTCGCCGATCGAGTTCCATAACCCTAATCTAGCTCCACCATGGCCACCGCCGCAGCTACATCCTCATTCATCGGAACACGGCTGCCGGAAATCCACTCCGGTGCCGGTAGAGTCCAAGCCCGATTCGGATTCGGATCGAAAAAAGCCGCACCGAAAAAGGCTGCGAAGAAGCAAATTCCAGACAGACCGTTGTGGTACCCAGGAGCTAAGTCACCGGAGTATCTAGACGGAAGCCTTGTTGGTGACTACGGATTCGATCCGTTCGGTTTGGGGAAACCGGCGGAGTATTTGCAATTTGATTTGGATTCGTTGGACCAGAATTTGGCGAAGAATTTGGCTGGTGACATTATTGGAACGAGAACTGAAGTTGCTGATGTGAAATCAACTCCGTTTCAGCCTTACAGTGAGGTTTTTGGACTACAGAGGTTCAGAGAATGTGAACTGATCCATGGAAGATGGGCTATGTTGGCTACTCTTGGTGCACTCACTGTTGAGTGGCTCACTGGTATTACATGGCAAGACGCCGGAAAGGTACTTTTATATGCATGCAATGAAAATGTTTTTCTAATAATTTATTGAAGAATAATAGGTGTAGTTCGTAATTGCTTGCATTTGATCCCTACTTCATTTTCATCTTTTTATTTGTTCACTTATACTCAATAATTATTTATTTCTCTATTTTTATCAGATTAAATTAGATTTATTAGTTTCTTTATCATTAAGAAAGTAGTACTAGCTAGTCAAACTTAGAGACTGTTTGGTTGCTTTGTAATAATAAGTTCTCTCCATTGACAATTGATTCACTCGTTTTGGTTGCTTTTTAGTATTTGTTGCTTCCCTTTCTACAAATAATTAAAAGGAAAAGGGTACTATATATAATTCAGATGTATTAGATCAAGTTAAGGTTAATTACATCGTATAATGTTGCTTTAATAGTTAGTATAAACTAAAAATATGATTTGTTATAATTAAATAATATTAATTATAATTGTGATTAAGTGATAGAAATTTATATGGAAGTTTTGATTAAATAATAGTATAAATTTTGAGAAACGATTTGCATAGGTTGAGTTGGTTGATGGATCATCCTACTTAGGGCAACCACTCCCATTCTCCATTACAACATTGATCTGGATTGAGGTTCTTGTGATTGGATACATTGAATTCCAAAGGAACGGCGAGCTTGACCCAGAAAAAAGGCTTTACCCAGGTGGATCATTCTTCGACCCATTGGGCCTTGCTGCTGACCCGGAGAAAAAGGCCACCCTTCAACTCGCTGAGATCAAGCATGCTCGCCTTGCCATGGTTGGGTTCTTGGGCTTTGCTGTCCAAGCTGCTGCTACTGGAAAAGGCCCACTTAACAACTGGGCTACCCACTTGAGTGACCCGCTTCACACTACCATTTTCGACACCTTCGGATTCTTCTCTTAAGCAACATCCAGGGTTTTCGTTGAGGATGGTTTTTACATATATTATATTCATCTTCATCTTGTAAAAATTGTAACATTTGACGAGAAGCCTATATCAGACTTGTTGTTTAATTAAGCTAAGTTTGATTTTATCATCATTCATTATCTTTAGCTCAAATATTCATGATGACGTTATTGATAACGGTAGGTTGTTCACAATGGACATAAGATTAAGTTCAGTATTAAACGATAACGACATTATAATTGGAATTGGACAACAACACTTGACACGAGAAAGCTTAACTTTAAGTTCCCTAATATCAGTTGTGATTATTCATCAATAATGCTTAGAGCTTTCACATTAGCATGGAATGGGTACAAATATGTTTATTCCCAGGCCCTTATTCTTCTCCCTTGATTATAAAACAACATGGGTACAAAGAATACTTTACTCATTTGACGTTAAATTTGAATCACCAAGTATTAGAAATTGCTCTTATAATTGCTATTCAATTTAAAAGAAAATGTAATTAAAAAAAAGCAAAAACTAAAAATAGTGATTATCAAATAAGTTCTAATATCTTATACTCACCAAGTCATTAATTCTAAAATTCTTAATCATCAAGTATAAAAATTGTATCCATTATGAAAATGTCTAATCACTTTTGCTAAAGATTTTGTATCTATTTACTCGAATTCAAATTAGAAGCTACAGTAGTATATATTTTTATGGTCTCTATCAATGCCATAGCTGCAAGGTCAAACTGCAAGATTGTGAAGTTAATCAGCTTGATAGATGGTAAATCGAAAATGTATAATCATCATAAGTTTCTTGAGCATTTCTCTAGATTCGTTGATAATCGTTGCAGTAAAAATAAATGAAGCAGATCAATAATCCTGGATTCATTTTCCTACTAAAGAATACTCCTAAATATGTTTTAAATATTTGAAAATCATCTCAAAAAGGTTTTACTTGATTATGTTATTAATTTTGTTTAGCTTAAATTATAGTTATAACTTTGAGTCAATTAGTTTGTAATTAAATTATTTTGTTAAAATTAAGAAGCTTGTTAACAAATCAATATCAATTCGTCTTAGTTAATTTCTAGCCGAACTTATCCTAATTAACTAAGTTTGGCTCTCTAATTGGCTATAGTTTAGATTCATTGGGCCAAAGCTTAAATTCAAGGTAAATCGAGCCCAGTCCAGCGAGAAATCGAGCCCAGCTCGCGTATCAAGATACAGAGTACATACAAAAACACATGGTGATATAGAAGCGGCGAATTGAAAGAGCTCGTCGGAAGCTCGGCTTGTGCTGGAAGATCGCTGTCGCTAGCTCGTTTTCCAGTTCGCTGCTCCCATAAAGGTAAATTTCTTTTGATCTTCGCTCGTTTTTAGTTGATGTTTCGCTTGAGAACTGAAACTCTCTGTTATTTCTTTCTCGTGTTTTCTATTCTTTGTGGTCTGCTGTTGAAATCTGATACTGGATCGTTTGGCTTCAGTTGGCGTTTCTCTTTAGTTGTTGAAGATGAAAAATGTGTTTCTTCGTGTATGATTTAAGCCTAGAATTCGTTAGTTTAAAGTTTGAGTTTCCTTACTGTTGGTTCATTTTGTTCTATTTTGAGGAAGTCGGCTGAAACTCTGACTCGTTTTGCTTAAAATTGTTGGATGTTCATTCGATTTCGACTGTGAATGTGTTAGCTATACAGGCTTGTTTTCTTCATGGTTCGCTTGTGCCATTGGCCGTCTTATCTGTCGTTTTGAATTCTCATATGTGCTAGCTTAATATCGCAGAACTTGTCTCTATTTCTTGCAATTTGAATGTTGTCTTTATCTTGTGCATTTCAGCTAGTAGTTATAGTGGTAGTCCATCATAATCTTGTTTCGACTTGGCTCCCTTGCTTACTGTTAGTTCGTCTCTCTGAAATGTGTCTTTTTCCTTTATATGTTGGGCTGCTTCGATTAAAAAAATAATTTGTTTGTTGCCTTTTCTTTCTAAGCGTAGCATCTGTTTCTTGTCTCATTTGGCTGCTAATTTCATTAAGAAAGCTCCTAAGTAGCATGTTCAATAACATACAAATAACTTCATTACTGCCTTCCTACTCTTTACATAGAATTTGATCCCTCCGTCAGTGATTAATTTTGTTTGTTGCGTTAGAGTGTCAAGGTGATAATTTCTTAGAAATATTGTGAATGATTACTTGTTCTGTATTGCTAGTTTCCTTGTATGAATTGAATCGTTTTTAGTTAAAAGTGGCTGTTTAGAGTTAAATTTTGACGAATGTTTCAGTTGGTTGATTTGTTGGTTCCTTTCCCATCTTTAGTTCCTATTTAGTTATATTATAATTCACTGTTTGGGTTAACTGCTAGTTGGTTATCATAGTTAGCTTTTGAAAATCCTCGCGATAGTAGTGAAAAGCCTGTTTAAGCCTTCCTCTTTGCTGCTCACCTTAAATAAAGTCAATAATGGTATTAGCTAGTTAAGTGAGCAGCTCCTCTCTTTGCTTTCTTGGTTTATTTTCGTGCATCTGATGTAGTCTAAATCATTGTTTGGTTATTGTTAATTGTATGAAGTATTTCGATCTAGTTCCTCCTTCTCTTTTGGTATGCTAATCTTTATTTTTGTTTTACTGCATGTAAAATCCATCCGAGTCCTCTTGGACTCTATTTTTCCTTCCCTAACATGCTATTCTAGATATTATTTCCCAATGAAGCATTGTACAATGAACATGTGATATTTTTATGCATTTTGTTTCACGTATATCTGCATTTTCACTTTCCTTAAAAATGATGTCAGTTTTCTGTTTTTGTCTTGGTGGAACTAATAACTCAAATTTTGACCGAGTAAGGAATCGCAGTGAAAAACAGAAGTTTGAATTTGAGAAGCTTATTGAAGCAATTTGCTAGCTTAGACTTCCATTTTGAGTATATTTAAAGCATTTTGTCTCTTCAAACTTCCCTCTTCTTGTGAACGCTCTCACAAATAGAGATGGTCATGTCCTGTTAGCTTAAGAAACTGGTAGCCATTATTTCTGTGTGTACAATCTCTTAGCAAGCTAAGACACTACATATTGTGGTCTGACAGTTGTTCATAAGTCGGAACTAATTACTCGTGGAATAGAGGGGAAAAGGTGATGAGCTCATTTGTCAGTATGACATTTATGTTTTACCTTCTTATTGATGGAGAGCTTTATCTTATGTTTATTTCTTGCTATTCGAGGAATTTTTTAAAATGGGATGTATATTCTTTCACTAAAATCTTGTAGATTAAGCTTTTATTCTAATTGGATGAGCTTTCTTTGACCAATAATGTATAAGATTTCATGCTTTCTGTTGGTTCTTTGTCAAAGGTGTGAGACTGTCCAGATTGTAAGAACTATTATGGAATTTGATTTTGCTGATCAATCTCCACTTCAAATTGTTGGGACCATGCTAGCACCGGCTTTGCTGCATCTAGTATAAGTATATAATTAATAAAAAGGCTGATTAAATATAAGAGTTACAGGCCTGGACTAATATTCACAAAGAAAAATTATTTTCTCGAATAGTATCTTAAGTTAGAAATAAATATACTACATAGACTACTAGAATTATTTATCTTTGAACTTTATTTTTTCTGTTTTTATTTTTATGTAGAGATTGTTTATGTTGATATGCTTGTTGACACAAGCCCAGCAAACCAATCCACTGGCTTTGGCAGACCCATTTTTAGAGTCCACAGTAGGCCCAGATTGTTCTATCCTTCTATCATCACTCTTCATCAGCAATAACCATCATCCTTTCTCTCTTATCCAGTGGCTCTATATCATCTGTATGTCTTACTTCCCCTCTATTTAGTTGATTCATGTAACAGTGAAGTTATTATGATATGTTTGCAATATTAGTCCTAGAAAGACAATACTTAAATAGAGCGGGGCGCATACAGATGAGTTATATAGCTGATGCTCAATTAATCTGATTGAATTTACCATTCAGCAAGTGTCTACTAGAGGATTGGGTTGGAACTAGCTGTTAAAGTTGTTACCTTGCAGGAAGAAATAATAAATACAAGAAAAAGTCTAGCTTCTGTTTATAGCTGCGGATTTATCTTTTTCTAGAAAAATTATTGATGGGTTTACTCAACTCCTAGTGATTAATGTGCGCTAAATTCATGCTTAGCTAATCGCAGATAGTGCCAGATAATATATGCTCCTTTTTGTTGGACCAAAATTACATTGCAGTTGTTGCAACTATTTGAAAGAGATAATTCTTTGAAAATGTGGGGTGGGATGACATGTGCCTAAACAGATATAGGGGTTCATCCTGACCTAAGTTGCTCGGACTCTCCAAAATTGCTGCAGCACCTGTGTCAGATCCTCCAAAAATGCACTACTTTTGAAGGATCCGACATGCACCTGTCTTCGTTTCTGAAGAGTTCGAGCAACATAGATCCTGATTAGTTTGGGATTGATGAGAAGTTGATTGAAGTCTTTCACAGTGTTAAACCACTGCATATTTTGAAATAGGATTGACAACATGCTTACTTTGGAAAGACATATTTGCTGATTTTTTTAAAATCTCTTCTTGGGTTTGAACAGTGTGGCAGATGATTTAAGGCCGATTATGGGAACTGTGAATTTCATCTGGAATTTAACTAAGAATTATTTCACCTTTGGGCTCATAGGCCTTACCGTCTCTGATCGTTATGCTAGTATTGTTCCTGTTGGTGGCATTTCAATGTCTCCTACATTTAATCCACATGATGACAGTTCCATGAGAGCCTTGACTCGTAACTACTCTTTTTTCTCTCTTTTAAGTTCTTAAAGTTTCGTGCTGCGGACATGGATGAAACTATCAGCTAGTCATTATGGTGCAGGTGACTTTGTTGTAGTGGAGAAGCTTTGCCTAGAGAAATACAAGTTCTCCCTTGGCGATGTGGTTGTCTTCAGGTAACTCTTGACAAGCTGCCCCAAGGTTGTTTTTCTGTTGACTCAAGTAACCGCTTGACCGGTCTACAGCTTATTTATTTTTGTTGATTCACTTCATGTTGCTGCTTGAACTCTCCAAAAGAGTCAATGAGTGTGGGTCAGATCTTCCAAAAGTAGTGCATTTTTGGAGGATCCGACACGGTTGTTGCAGCTGTTTTGGAGAGTCTCCGCAACATATCATTCACTAACCTGGTGGGAGTATGGCTTAAGTTACTTGTTTGGATGTTATCATAGTTGGTTATTCAAGTTTCATTGTTAGACTTTCAGACCTTACAAATATGTTTGTACTGTTTGGAATGTGAGATATACTTGGTCCACACTTCTCTTTTGGAAGGTTTGATGCATCTGACCATGGAATAGATATTCTTGTTTCCAATGTTGTACATCGTAGTACTCAACTTTTGATATCGTATTTGCTGATTTTTATATCTTACTTTTAATTATAAATCCCATTGTGACAGAGAATAGAGTTTCATATTTTATGGTTTACTCTCTTGACATAGCTCCTGTGACTAGCTCATAGATTTTCAATGACATCTCCTGCTACTAAAAAGCTCCTTTGAACTGAGTATATGCTCTTGCATCCATAGCAAGTGCAACTAAAGCAAGTTCAAGGCTTGAAAAAGTTATTAGTGGGAAAGCATACATATATATTGAGTTTTTATGGAGAATTTCTCTTGAAGATAAAATCGAAAGAAAGATCAGAAGCTCTGTTGTTTTTAATACCTTTTTTTTTGGTGGAATACTCATTCTTCATTTTTTTATGACCGTGGTGTTCAGGCCAGCTTGTGTGCACCTCGGCTAATACTCATTTTTCATTCTTGAAGAGTTAAGTGCATTAGAAGGCCTACTTTGTAATACCTTAAGGGCCTCTAACGCATATTGCACTCAAAGTTATGTTCTTGGTGTCTTTAGAAAAGTTAATTTAATATATCAATCAAGATGACCTGCTTCCACTCAGTTGATGAGCACTGGTAACTTGTGCTGGATATCAGACCTAGTTTGACCTGAAGAACAATCTTTTTATCAGTGATCAGCTCTTGTTCGACATTTTGGCTCTTCCCATCTTTGTATGTCTCTCTCGAAGTCCATTCTAAGTAGTGACTTGTGAGATTTTTGTTTTTCAACCAGTGGTAAATTCTTAGTATCAGGTCATCAGATTTTATACTTTTAAGATGTTATCTTCTATAATTCAAGTGGTCTTTGATAAATTGTTCCAGCAAAATTCAATATTATGGTCCAAGTGGACACCTCTCTTGTTTCCGAGTTAGAGCAGATTCCAGTGTATAATCAGTTAATGTTTTTTTGTTTATTGGAAAATTAAATATATTCTAATATTCTTTAACCATCTTTTGCACCAATTGTCTGATTTGTGGTTGGCCTTCATTTCAGCTCTCCAACTAATCATAAAGAGAAAAATATAAAGAGAATAACAGCCTTACCAGGTGACTTGGTCAGTACCCCTCATTATGATGCAGTAGTGATCCCTGAAGGACATTGTTGGGTTGAAGGCGACAATCAGGCTTGGAGCTTGGACTCAAGATCCTTTGGCCCTGTACGTTACATATTACTCCATATTCTTCTGCTAATGAAGAGGAATTTAACATATAAAGAATCCAATATACTTTGTAAAGTTAATACAAGGTTACATTAAGAAACTTTAGCTAATGTAGGTGACATACAAGATCAATAGAATTGGCAATCATATTGGCATAAATTGCTAAATGCTGCATTCTTTTGACCCTGTCTCTTACTCACTTGTGGTGAAGGGGTGAATTTAACTTTTGGACATCCTAGTATGAAGTATTAAACTTTTCCCGTTCGTGTGAGGAGTTGGTGATTTATATCTATATTCATTCTGCTTTTGATGAATCGCTTAGTGTATCTTAAGATTATGTGTTCAGCGAAAATACAGCTTCTTGGATGAAAACTTGGGAGGCCTATCTTTGCATATAAATAAGTTGATCTTTTGGACTTATTTTGTCCAAAAGTTACTTGCTCATTACAGATCCTAAAGTAAAACTTAGATTATACCCTGTCAATGCAACATCTTATGTGGTGCGTTAAAAAGGAGAACGAGTGGAGTTCTGAGAATGAGAGTGTTAGTGTGACCTTATCCGTATTTGTAATCAGCTTTCGTCTAGCTCAGTTTATTAGTTTGATTGACTTGAAAAAACTTTCTTTTTCAGATCCCTCTTGGTTTGGTTCGTGGAAGGGTTACCCATGTTGTGTGGCCTCCTCACCGGGTTGGTAAAGTTGAAAGAATGACACCAAAGAGCCTAACACCTTTCTAATTGTATTTTGAGTATATCATAGATTTCAATTTGATTGATTTCAATTGTATTATAGCCTGCATAATCATTGTTCTTTATAGCACAGAATCAATGTTTCAACTTTAGACTATTGTATTGTTGTTTTCAGCTCCTTTTCGTCAGACTTTGAACTGTTACCTTGCTATTTGCTATATTCTCGTCACTGTACATGGATTTGTTGCACTTGAGCAGAGGACCTTTTGGAAACAGCCTATTATTCCTCCGAATTGTAATTATTTTTTTACTGAGAATGGTTTTTCAGAACCATCCGAAGGTGATTCTTTTTTCTTTATAGGGTGGAAAATAGAATAATAATTTGATTTGTCCAATTAAATTTTACTGGAGGGATTAGTCCTGATTCGCCACATCACTATAAATTTGGGCGGTTAATTTTAAGGGTATTTGTTGTCTCTTGAGATAACATTGGGGCTTCTTTTATCCAAGATGTAGTGGAGCGTACTAATGGTCTATTTTGCATAGTTTAAAGGTAATTTTGATCCTTTTACGTGACTTTATTAATGTTTGTTTAAAAAAATACCTCATATGAATATAATATGAGGTGGCTAGAATTTGTTAATTTGTTTGATTTTTCTTTTTGGAAAAATATTCCTTTTCTATTAATGTTACTTTCCTTTTATTTCAAAAAATTACGTGCAAGTTAAAATTGATGGCCTCCGACCAAATCACAGATACTTGCGTTTTTCTTGTGCTCATGAGGTGCGTAAAGTATGAATCTTTATTTAATTATCCTCTTTTTAGAAATTGAAAAGGACTACAAAATATGATCAATTTGACTAACTTTTTAAGCTAAATTAGATTATATTAATTTGATATTTTAAAATAAAAAATTAGATATTCAAAATCTATATGAAAAATACTATTAAGTAGCAATTTGGAGAGTGGTTATCCACACGGATGATCCGGGATCAATCCCCCTTCAAACCCTCTGAGTCGAGCTTGTCGCATAGGGCTTGCCTAGTGCAGTTTACATCCCATGTGTGGTTTGCAGGCTATTACATAGTGGGGGGTTTACCCAGTGCGCACAAAGTGCTTACCACAGAGTGCTCACCCGAAGGGCAGAGACTATGATAGAGGTTGTAGCGGCTGTGGATTATCCTGGGATTTCAAGAAAATAAAAATTAATCAAAGTTGATATGATTTGACTCTAAAAAAAACATGACAACTAAAAAAAAACGGAAGAAGTAATAAATAATGCTAATATCTCGATTTATGCTATACACTTTCCTTTTTTAATATGAATATATATATAGTCTTTGCCCCTAAAAAGAAGAAGAAGAAACGACGAGTGGCGCAAGTGTAAATATAATCATGCAAATAACAAATTGCAACGAAATAGAAAAAAAGAGTTTAATTCGTATTGGGTTTTATGAAAAGTTTTTTTTTCGCAGGTATAAATAGATGCATAACACTTGGCTCAACAATTTTGGTCGATTACTTTCTTCTCTGCTGCAAAAGGTATTTATTATCAATTGGGTTGCTCTCTTGTGTTTTTCTGCAATGGGTTACTCTTATTTTGATCAATTGTTGGGTTTTTCTTGATTTTGCTGACACTAACTTTGTTTTTTTGAAGGGGTTTTAGTTTGATCGAAGAGGATGGGTAGGCTTTTTGTAATCACTCTTGAAGGAAACATCTATAGCTGCAAGTACTGTAAAACTCATTTTGGTCTTGCTGATCACATTATGTCTAAGGTCTCTCTTTTATCTTTTTTATATTCATCTTCTGTTTATATATAACATAGCTACTTTAATTTGCGGCATTCGGGAACTTGAGCCAAGGGTTCTATTTGTGTATGTTGTTGTTATTTATAGTGTATATATATAGCATGATAGCCTTCAGGGGCGGAGTTAGGCTTCGAATCTAAATACCAAATTAGTTGGGGTCGACTATTTCAATCCTATAATTTTCAGATGATTTTCATCTTCATTGTTGTTTGATTTTACCCAACCATCAACCTACTGTAATCTTCCTCTTTTATCCGATTGTTAAATTTATTTGATTATAATTCAACATAAGTAGAAAGTTCATATTTTTGGGTCATTGGTAAACAATTTTTGTTGTGCAATACTCAATGCTAAACTATAGTACTATACTTTGTACATAGGCGGAGTTTTTCATTTTTGCAACATTTGGTTGGTTTATGTGTGACAGTTGAATTGTTACTTTTCTGCTAGAAGAAATTGTCCTCTTTATCCGGGTTTTGGACTAACTAATATGTTGTACAAGGCCTAATGTAGCTGCATGAAACTTGGTACATGGTTGCAAATGGAGAAAGAAGTTAATTTTCTAACTTAGTATATCTTCCCCCTTGGAACTCTCAGTATCTGAACAGGTCACAGGGTGTGGACTGGAGAAAAATGGTAGCTAAACATGGTTAAGATTGATGGGTAGCAGGCGCTCTTATTTGTTTAACCTGTGGATTATAGGGAGGCAGAGGGTGTGAAACTTCAGTCATCAAGGACTTAGCTCATGAACTTCTGAGATCTTTAGGTGTCTAGAGTGAGGGGAGCAGTTATAATTGCAGCACTCATCCTGTCCTCTTAGTAGCATTCATTTTTTCGGGAGTGCTTGAATACTTCCTTAGTTCACCTGTCTGTTGCATCTACCTGCTCCCACTGTTGTTGCATCCTAGTGCCTTGAGCCATAACTAGCTGGTTGAGGTTTTGTGCAAGATTGGACTAATCCCCCTCAAGATTATGTTCCATCTAGCAAAGTTTTATTGCTTTCTAGTGAAAGGGATGTCATAAATTCTTAATCATGCAGTGATGTTTCTTGCCTGCAGGTTCATTAACTCTTTTATTTCCTGTCTTCTGAGATATCCTTCAGTCTAGTTTTAGAAGGAAGTATTCTGTCTAAATACCTTTACAGGTGGTTCATAAAATTATTGTTTCAATTTGCTCGCAAGTGGTAAAATATCTGTAGTCAAGCTACTAATACATACACAAGGGTCCTGATTTTTCTCTTATGGCATGGTGTCAGCTTCATGGAGAAATGATCATCCATCTTTCTGGTTTCTCCATCATTTGTTTGGTTTCTGAAATTGTGTACTTCGTGCCTCCTTTTCTTTTATTGTGTGTTTTTACCAAATCCTTTATCGTACTAACGTTTCTGTACCTTATCTCAGCTTAGTGTGGATATTAATTGTCTTAATCCTAGTAGGTTATCCCTGTTGTCCAAATTTACCTGGCACTTCTTTTGTTATGTCCAAATTGTTTGACACCATCTAATAATATTATTCTACAGTCTACACGACTTTGCAATTGTTGTTGATAAAGTTACAATTTTCATCATTCAAATTCATTTACCTACTCTAGTATTAAAGTTTGAGTGATGTTTTCTCTACCAAGCTGATATCTTTCTCTACTATTAATGTACTGTGAAATACAATTGATAACTTAAATTTTATACCCACTCAAGTACTGTACATCCATATTAGATGGATTGGAGGCATTATTTACTTTTGAATTCCAAAAACTTGTAATATGCATGCTATTTGTATACCTTTCTTAAACTCTGAATTGATAGATGAAAATGAATGGTATTCAGCTGGATTTCTTTTATGTAAAACAAGCATTATGGAAGATGCAAACTATGTAAGAGGAAGCTACGTTGCCTATATGAAGTCTGTTTTGTAGTATCAAATTTGGACTGATGTCTTGTTTAATGTTTTTCTCTGGAGTTTGGAACTAAAGCTTTCAATGATTGAAATTCTGGCTCTGACTTTAGTTAGTCTGTTGGGATATGTCGGGCTTGATAATATCCGAAATGGACGTGATCTTAATGAGGTCAGCTGAAGATTGTTATCTCCTACACTAGGTTGTCTGACATAAGTTTGCTGCAGATTGTTGCTTCTTATAAATAACTAATTTTTCTGTCAGACTATAAATTGACAGTTAATATTTTGGCTGTGTTTTTTGTCTAGAATCACGAGTGTTTGCACATTAATATGCCATAGTTTGTACTATAGGGGTTGTGATCTGGACTTTCAGTTTGTTATTAATTGTTAGAGAAAATGTTTTATAGTACCGCTATATGATTCTTTCCTTGTTTTGTATCCTTAAAAAAATTTGGTTTGAATTGGATGTTGGGTGCTTGTTGTAGTATGTCCAACATATCTAAGATCATGGCGCAACTTCAGATTACCTGGTACATGATCTTAGATAGGAGAGTGTGGAGGTCGCATATTAGGGTAGCAAGTTAGTAAGTAGTAGGCAGTGGAGTGTTGTCTTGCCTTTTGAGGGTTTAGGCTTGTTGGTGTTTGTCGCAGTACTAGCCGTATTCTTGTAGTTTTTGCTTTTGATATCTATCTCCATCGGGTTTTTTTTGTTTTTGTGGTTATCGTACTATTTTGTTGTTATTATTGTTCCTTTCTTGTAGGCTCTGCATTGCTTTCCTTATTAGTTGCTAAGTTTTCTTCTTTTTTTAACTTGGATTTTTACTGCACTTGAGTCGGGGGGTATTTCAGAAACAGCCTCTCTACCTCCATGAGGTAGTGGTAAGGTGTGTGTTTACTCTAGCCTCCCCATATTCCGCTTATGGGATATCACTAGATATGTTGTTGTATTCTTGCTATTAGCAACTTCTTCAGATGTACCATAGTAGGCAGACCAATGGAAATCTCTGACTGATGTGTACAAGATGTAACGACTAAATAAGGATCAATCTGAAAATCTGTTTTTAAAAGTTAAATCTATAATACACTGTACATGATGAATGAAATATGACCTTACTTTCAGTATATCTGTTCAATGAGACTGAATATCCTTCATTAGACATACCAACCTCTCTCTTTTTCTTTTTCTCTGTTTATAAGTAGAGCAATCTGCTATTTCATATAAAAGCATCACCACTCAGCCTCAGTGGAGTTGACTAGATTTGCTGTGAGCCAAGGTTGGTTAATTGCTTGTTGTTGTTTCAGATTAGGCTATCTAGTGAATTATTCCTAAATGGTACCATTCCTGTATTCTTATGTATGATCTATAATTGTTGTGAGTAGTACTATTGCTGGATTCTGGTATATGTTGTCTTCAAGCTACTATTTGGAAACTGGCTAGATTGTACTATGATTCTTTTTGAAATTGGTAACTTAGATTGTACTCTGATTCTTTCTGGCGTGGATTATCTGTATACGACCTCAGGCATGTATCCTAATTCTTCCCTTCACCCTTTTCTCCAGTCATTTCAATGCAGGCATGGGAAGGCTTACCTCTTTGATAAAGTGTAAGTGTTCAATATAACCTACTTTTTCAGATGGATTTTCTAACTCTATTAATGCTAATGCAGGGGGGGCCCTTGAAGGTTGAGATTAAATTTGGGAAACTAAATTCCTATAAATTTGTATAAATATTTCCCTATTACTTTAATTATTACTTCTTTCTGCTGGGATTTTGCTTCAATGTTTGAAGTATTAGAATTTCTTATCCTGTCTCAAATAGAAAGCCAAACTCATTTCTTGAATTATGTATTGCGGAATGGCAGAAAATGTGGCTAGTCACTGTATCCTATAACATGTTTTCCACTTGCAAGAGTGTATATTATGTTCTACTCCTTTATTGGCATTGCAGTGTGAATGTTACTCTTGGAGAGAAAGAAGAGCGGATGATGCTGACTGGAATGCACACTGTTGTTGACATATTCTGTGTGGGATGTGGCTCTATTGTGGGGTGGAAATATGTAAGTCTCCTATTCACTATTTCATGACTCTGCAATAGTCTTCGACTTTTTATGTCTCTGCTCTAGTTATCTATCATATGATATGTTATACCAATATCGACTGAATAATTTCAGGAAGCTGCTCAAGAGAAAGACCAAAAGTACAAGGAAGGGAGGTTCATCCTTGAGAGGTATTGTAGTGTTTCTTTTACCTTACATTTGGTGTCTGATCATACATCAAGACGTTTAGACATACACAATATTTCACTTATTATCTGCAGTTAGCAGGTAGTCATGTACACAACCTGATCATCCAAATACTTGTTTACGAAGTAATTTTTTTCACACCTATTGAGTTATTTTGGTTCTTTTTGCTAAGTAGGTTTAAGATGTTGGGTCCAGATGGAAGCAACTATCCAATACTTGAAGATGCTCAGCTCGGAGGAAGTGATACCGATGAACCTTGACTAACCTTGTGCTTCACCATTCATTATCATTTAGAATCAAAGATTTATTACAATTGTACATCCTCTCAACTTTCTTTGTCCATACAGATGCAAGTAGCACAAGTTTTGCATTTCGAATGATCAATTACTATATATACTTTTTCCATCTCAAATTGCTCTTGTAGTCTTTGACTTCCATTGATAGAAATCTGATATTTTATCTTTTTCCAAAGAAAAAAAGTTTGTCCAACTTGGCCAATACTCTTATTATATGATCTATCTTATATTTTCGCCTAATTCCTCAACGAAATGCATCTCCTACAAAATCTGTAAATTGATCACTTCTATTTACTTAGCAGAAAATGTTCTTACATATTAAAACTCATTATGATATGTATTTATGATCAATTAATTGTATAGTATCCAATTAAGAAGTGACAGTTGTCAAATCAGTTTATTTTTACTTACTTTTTAGCCTATAGGTATCACAATTCAAACCATCGAGTCAGCTGATACCTACTCTAACATATAAATAGGAGAACCTTAACACCAAATTTTAAACATAAAATGCAAAAGTGAACAAAATATAAACTAAACCCCTTGTTTAAATAAAGAATACTCAAACTTAGTTAAAACAAAGTATTTTTCTTAAGCATTACATTAAACTCTATGTTCCTATCCAACATATGCGCGAATGAGAATTTCAAAAATACCTATAGATTTTCATGATTATTAGTTTTCAATTTTGTTTTACAAGATGTTTCCTCCGTTTCTATTTATATATCACCATATTTAGAGTTTACGTCCCTTGAGACATTAGGTAAGTTTACCATTATACCCCTTATTTAGTGTTCTATTGTAGTCAAGTTTTCAATAAATGAACATAAATTAATTTATTTTGGTTAATTAAATTGACCTATGAGCATGAATTAATCATTTAGTTTTTTTATGTTAGTCAAATTCATACTTTCAAAGCTAAAAATTTAATGTTTCATTATTTTTAAAAAAGTCATAGACACTCCTAGTTGTTCGCATTGGCCTTTTCTTTATATGCTATAAATATAAAATCTTGACAACAGGGATAATCGTCAATGATGATTGTGATGACAAAGGTAGTAATATAGTGATAGTTATAATGAAAAAAAAGAGTTAATAATGATGGCCGATTATTATGAATAGAATGGTGATGAAAATTATTCACATATATCTTTTTAATAATATTAAAGATTTTATTCAAGATCTATTCAAATTAAAAAAATATTAAAATTTTAATATAAATAAATACACTTAATAATCTAAGATGCATAACCATAACCAAATAAAGTCAGTCAAAGTGTGTGAATATGTCTAAACTTGTAATCTAAAAAAAATATAATATATATAATGACCTTGTGACATCTGTTTATTCTTTAACTTGTACGCATTTCTTATAATTTAATTCAATACATGTGTGTGGTTTATTTGTTTACGTTATTAATTATATTCATCATGTCAACATCGTGCTACTAAACTTTATTTAAATTCAAATCACTCTCTTGAACACCCACCCACCCCCTTCCTACCCACAAAAAAAAAAGTGACAATCAGTAAAATAAACCTTTTGTTTTTTGCTTTTTCAGTGCTGCTGATTTTGATATATAGACCTTTAAGAATTGCTACATGAGATTTGTTTTATTTCTTTTTGTATCATTGATACTAGACAAGATTTTAACAAATTTCCTTCTTATTAATTGACAATAATTCATTTTTACGTTGTTTATATATTGCTGATGTACTAAATAATATTTAGGACAATATATATACGAATATCTCGATGATAATAATTAGTCTATTTCATTTGGACTTCCTACTAAGACCGTGTAAATGAATACATATATATAATTCTTTACCATTTGAATTATTTTTTCACTGTGAATTAATAAGAAATTTGTGTTATAGAACATGATTTTACCACTTATTTCTTTAGAATCAACTCACTGAAAAAAGGTATGCCGGAAAAAAACATACTATACATTACTATTTTTTGTTCTTACTGATTCAATCAAAATATCTATGAAAATAGTGATCTTTAATAGTGAAGTAACCGTGCAAGATCTCTGGTGAGTTATGTTCAATGGTTATATATGTAAAAATAAAAATATCTCGTAAAATGACGCAAAACTAAAATCATTTTTTAAAAAAAAAAAACTAAAAAACCAATCGACCCGTTGAAACACCTATTGTTGATTTTGATGGAATTAGAATAAACTTGTGTATAATTTTCCAATTGTTTGGTAGGAGTATAACAAGAAAAGGATTTTTTAAAGACAAAAAGAGTATTAAGAGCTAGAAAAAAATGGCATAGTCTAAAAGAACAAAAGAACAAAAAGGAAAAGAGATAAAATTGTGTTATGAAATGAAGTAAATCAAAATTTTGCTTATTATATAAAGTATGAGGCCTCTGTCCCAAACATGTGCAATGGAATAAATGGATACCCCACAAACTAAAAGATATTGACAAATGCTCTTTTATTCACTTTGAAAAATGACTTAGGTACAAAAAGTTTAGCATATGATTATGAAATGATCCTCTTATTATGCACCTAATATAATACATATGTCTTCCTTAATTTTGGCAAAAAGTTCACACATCATTCATTTCAAAATATAAAAAGGTATACTATTAATAGGTATTATATGTGAGTATAATTTATGTGCCTCATTTTATATGTTTGGAACTATATATGGTTGTTACACAAATATATATACACATATATAAAACAAAAAGTAATAAGTTCAATTGAGAGTATTTTGTACAAATAACTTTTTTTAGGTCATTATTTAAGTGTCGTCCCGTTAGATTATGGGCTAAAAAACTTATTTGCAAAAAATATAGTTCATCGAACTACTTATACAAGTGAAATTCAATTTAGCGAATTAACATAAATATATCTAAAGCATAATTTTAAAAAAATGGTACAATAATTTAAAATAAACGTTGTATCATAGATCCAGTTCACTCTAAATATGATTCGGAATGCATATATAACAAAAAAAAATTGGCTTATAAAAAGTAGATATCATTTCAAATGACAAAAATACTGTGTAGTAAATGCAAAACGACCTCTTTTTGAGAGACTAATGTTTTAATCCTCCTATATAAGTTGGATGAGTTAATATTGACTAACATTAATTTTGTTACATATTTGACCATACTTAAAACTTACTATATACTTAAGATTTTTCATGATAGATATCCTTACCATTTTGCCAAGCAATAAATTTTAGTAATCTTTTGATCTTATTAATAATTTGGTAATACAAATTTCCACATAAGATTAAAAAAAGAAAGCGACATATCAATTAAGAAAGTTGCTTACTAACATTAAGGTGGCAAATACTTTTGAATTTGAATTGGTCACTTCTAGTAGAAATAATCACTAATAAATAAAAGAGTTAGTATAAATATGAGTTTTGTTGTTTTTTGTTTAATCAATTCAATTATGATATATTGTTCGATTTTTTCAAAAATATCGTCATAAAATCTAAAACTAATGCATTCTTATAATAATAATAAGTGCAAGGCGGGTGGTAAACATGTACGTTAATATTACCATTACCTCTCTGAAATAGATATGTTGTTTCCGGAAGATCCTCAGCTCAAACTAATGCATTTTTTATGATCTAAAATGGATTCGATACAAGTTTTTTTTTTTTTAAATCGAGTACATCATAACAATTATGGACAATAATAAAAATTCAAAATCTATACTTTATTATAAATTTGAATTTTGAACAAAAATAAATAAGGGCAAATAAGTAAATTTCAAACTCTATCTCTCTCCCTGAGTTTTGTGTTTTCTTGTGCACATCACATAAGAAAACACACTGTATGACTTGCTTATCAAAGCAGAATCCAACAAATCACTTTGATTTCATTCTTATTCTAAAGTTTTTTTTTAACCCTCTTTAAATCCCCCACATTTCTTGCTCTCACCATCTGACATTTTTTCTCAACTTATACTAGCTGCCCCCTACCCCCCCACAGTCACACCTTTTTTTTTCCATTGAATCCATTGATTCAACTTCTAGCTATATTCTTGTGACAATGGCTGTAAGTATATCTAATGATTTGTGAGATTGACTGTTTTTCTTTTGTTTTTGTCTTTTTTTTCTGGTGCAATGTTTATGTATGGTTCTTGAATCTTGATAAACTTATTTTTATGAGGGTGTTAGTGAGCAAGTGTAGAACATTTGAATGTTTTTGATAATAAAGATGGGAACTTTATGTTAATCTAGATGGATGTTTTTTTGTCATTTGTGTTCATTATTTAAGTCAGATCCAATGATCTGTCTTGAAGATTTTTTGTTGTTACTTGGTTGAAGAAATGTGTGTTTAAGGGGGGAATGGGGGTTTATTAGGCATTTAAATTTATGGGTTTTGCTTATTTTCTGAATCTATGTTGTATATTTTTCATTTAGAAGTAGATCCTTTAGTGGTTTCTTGAAATGGGTAGTTTTTATTTTGTAAAGATTTGATTTTGATTTGTTAAAAGATTGGATTTTTGGTATGCAGACATCAGTGCAATGTAGGCCACAAGAAAGGACTTTAGGAATGGTGATGAAGGAGGTAGATGAAGATCTTGCAATGTTTCTTGAGATGCAACGTAGCGAAAAGGACATGAATGATCAACTTGCTAAATGTAACTCTGAAGAAGTGGATCAGCAATTAGGTATTGATATTTTAGATGTTTTTTTTCCAGCATTGTCAATTTGTAGCAATATTTTCCCAAAAGTAGGATGTAAAATAAATGTAGTCTTGCCATTTGGTGGTTCTTTCCATCCCCACTTTAACATATTGTTATTAAATGCATGATCTTTAATTCTAAATCTAGAGTACAGCCAACTTTGGCTTTTTGGAGTCTGGCTTTGGAAATTTTCTTTGTTTTTCAATTGTTGTATATGTATAAAGTTGGCATTTTTATTAATTGCAGGCTCAGAGGTTGACTTCTCTTTGTTATCAAATGGGACATCAACAAAGCCTGCTAATCAAGATTATCTTTTAAACTCTGAGAATGACAAGAATGACTATGACTGGTATTTACTACTATAACATTTCTGTGCTGGCCTTGGGATGAACTCATTTTGTTATTGTGTATTTTTTCTTCTACTTTGATGCGTTACGTGTTATCTATTGTTTTGATAAAAAAGAAGCAACTGAATAGCTTGTGCAGCCTCTTATATTTTATGGACAGACGGTATGTAAGTGACATTTTATTTGGGAGTTCAAAATGACTAGTGTGTCGTGAGGTGTTAGCGATTTTGTTTTGAGGAAGTTGTTATAGAATTTTACTTTCACCCTTGTTCTTCGAAATGACTAGTGTGTCGTGGGGTGGTAGCAATTTTGATTTGAGGAAGTTGTATAGCATTTCACTTTCACCCTTGTTCAGTTCATTGGACTCTAGGCAGGTTAGTTATCAAAAAAGGAAAGCTAAAAAGAGAATCTAAGAAGGTTTTATGAGGTAATTTTTGGTTCGAACAGCATCATGTTAGTGACCTTCAATTTTATATTTTTTTGGAGCATGGATAGTCAAATATTTCAAAGGCTATACGAATTGGTAGTGTATCTATCTTTTTAACGTAAAAGCGTATATGAGTGATGCTTTCTCGGCCTATCAGATGAATGTTATTGTTATAGTACAGATTTAAGGTGTTGAGCGCTGTCCTCTTCTTTCTTCAACTCTGTGAAATGTTTCTTTATGTTGAACTTTTGTAATGAACTATACAAGTTTTTGACTTTCATAGGGACTTTTCACCGCAAAAAGTAGCTTTATAGTCATTGTTAAATCCGAACCTGGTCTAAATAGATCTTCTAGTTGTGGCTAACCAGAGATGTTGCTCTACTAGCATTCTAAGGTTTATCATCTCATACTAGGGACAATATGAATGAAAGCAGAACAAACAAGCACATACGTCAAGACTGAGCAAAATTATGCACATTTATTTTTTGCACTGTAGGATCAAACATTTAAGCTTGTGCACTTCCTTAGACAGAGAATTGATTCTGCTTCATTTTCCTAGTCGTACAGTCTGGTTGATTAAGTATGCTTTTAGAGATCAATCGAGCACATACGTTAAATTGTATATTCCTAGTTTCATGAAAATACAGTGCTGCGTGATGGTTCTGCCATTACACATCAATACTTTATCTGCTAATTTGGTTTTCAGGCTCCTTTCACCTCCTCAGACTCCTTCAAATCCATTACCAGAGGTGGAAAAACAGAATATTCCGGTGTACCAAATTGTGACAAATTCTAGTTCAACTGGTCAAGACTGTGAAATTAAGACGGATTCAAGTACAGTTGCTCCTGAACCTAAAATAAGCATTGAGCAGGACATAGTTCAGGTACAATATACTCATTAAAGTTCCATTGAATGCTTATACGATAATATACTCATTTTAGTACCGCTGAATGCTGTTCAGTTGAAGAAATTCTCTATCTTCTATATTTAGCATGCTGTTTCATTTATTTTGACGTATACTAAATGCTAATAGTGATGCTTCCGGTTGAAGAAATTCTCTATTTTCTCTATTATCACACTTTTACAGTTATTTTGAGGTGGATTGCAAAACAATATGTTAGTCTTAACTGCTAGATGTTGCAGCCTGCAAATTCACTGAAAGGGCTCCATTCAACGGGACAGCCAGATATGTCCAGAAGCAAAAGCTATTCTGCTGGAAATGGAAGGCCTTCTTCGTCAGGGGGGAAAAAGGCAACTTCCACCAGGTCATCAACGCCTACTGGACGTCCTCGTAGTTCTTCATCCAAACCCTCAAGAGCTTCTACTCCTACTTCAAGAGCGACGTTGCCTTCTGCTAAGCCTGTTGCTTCCACAGCAAGATCCTCAACTCCAACAAGAGCTGCTCCACGCTCTTCTACCCCAACCGGTAGACCCTCCAAACCAGCTGCTTCCAAGTCAGCGTCAAGGTCAGCAACACCAACTCGTCGACCATCAGCTGCATCGTCCATTCCTATTGTATCAGTTTCTGGTTCTCGATCTTCTTCATCGACAAAAACGGGTTCCACGACACTGAAAAAAACTGCACCATCTCGGGGTACCTCTCCAACTGTGAAGTCTAGGCCATTGAAACCCTTGGAGACACCAAGTCTTTCGCGTGATTCTTCTGTCATTTCTAAGACATTGGTGCCTAAAAGGCCTGCATCTGCATCTAGGGGAAGACCAACTGCACCTGGCACTCGACTCTCTACTGCTAATGGAAAACCCAGACGGAAATCATGTTCTCCTTCCAGAGGACGAGCAACAACAGCTACTATTTTGAGCAATGCAACCGCTCTGTTTTCCAAGAGTAGGGGCTATGGTATTGAAAAAGATGACGTGAATCCTGTGTTGATCGGCACACAAATGGTTGAAAGGGTAGTAAACATGAGGAAATTAGCTCCCCCAAAGCAAGATGATAATCTATCTCATGAAAATTCCTCCAAGAAATCTTTATCCCGAGAAAATTCAGGCTTTGGAAGATCATTCTCCAAAAAGTCTTTGGATATGGCTCTACGGCACATGGTACATACATAACTTCTAAATGCTCATTCATTCAATTTCATAAACATTCAAATTCAAAAGTGAACTTGTTTAGAAAGTCTCGAGCATACCTGCATTGTAACACATTCTATTTCCTACATTTATGTTTATATGGACTTGTTATGAACAGGATATAAGACGAAGTGTTAATGGAACCTTACGCCCAGTCCTGACACGGGTCTCAGCTTCTTCAGCAAACAGTATCCGGTCTAGCTCAACAAAGAACAAGACAGGTAGTGTTTCTGACTCGCCCCTTGCCACGAGCAGCAATGCTAGTTCAGAACCAAGTATGAACAATAGCTCTAATAACATAAATTGGAGTGAACCTGAAGATGATAACTTTGGTTGTGAGAGAGAACTATCGTCCCCTCGCTGACCTGTAGGACTTGTTATGATATTTATTCTTGCTGTGTGGTTTGATTATTTGATCTTGTTTGTTCTTCAAACTCCTACATTGAAAAATTGCATCTGGATTTATTTTTCAGGGATCCTTTGCAATAGTAGTGGCATTTCTTGTGCTATGCGCAAAGATTAAACTTTTCTTGTAATTATAATGAAAAAAACTTAAATTCTTGAGCTCTGACTTACAAAATTCTTCTCTTTCTCATTTTAATGTAAGATTAATGACCTAAAGTGTCATCTCCATTTCATTAAAGTAAGTTTCTCAAATTTAAGTACTGAGTGATTTGAATTACTTTGAAAATGCAATGACAGGCAAGTTGATGATAATATTCCATATATTTCTACATATAAAAAAACAGCTCATTTTCTCCATAGTAGAGTCAAATTTTTTTCAAAATCTTTTACTTATTGTGGCTTAAATTTTCAAACTTTGACTACAAAGTCTTTATTAAAGACTACCAAAGAGAAGTTTTTAAACATGAGGAAAAAGAAAGGGAAGTTCAAAAGGGCGCGATTAAAAATAAAGGTTTTTCTTATCGTAAATCAATTAGAATTTTTTTATTATAAACATAATATTCTCAATTATTTTTTATCGAATCAGCTCACTGAAAAAATATACGATAAGGGACTAAATTTTCTATATATTACTGTCTAAATTTTCAAGTTTTCCTTATTTGGCTATTAGATTTTATATACAGTTAATTCTTATGGAGAGAGAGGACTAGAATGTGAAAAAGTTTGACAGGCGTTTGCCCATGAATTTTATTTAGTTTCAAAGATAATTATGTTTGATCATATTTTTTGCAAAAGTATTTAGAATTTGAAAGTATTTTTTTTTACAACTATGGAATATAATTTAAACATGAAATTTGACTCAAATACAACTTAGGATATTAGAAAAGAAAAATTTATAAAAGTGAAATGGAATTTTGGATGTTTTATAAATTTCAAATACAACTTTAAGTTATATTTTAAAAAAATTATAATTAAACCATGAATTTTCAAATAAAATAAAAATTCAAATTATAAGTACAAAATTCTCATCATCAAACAAATCCTAATATAATTATTTGAGCAATGGATTAGAGGTTTTTTTTTTTTTTTGGTTTTCCACCCGGTGTTTGGAGTCCACGTTGGAGCCTAATTAAATCCGGATCATATATTGCAAGGCCCATTCAGGGTGGCGCTTCCAACATGATTTTCTTCATATCTAGGGCTTGAACCCAAGATCTTTGATTAAGGGTTAAGCAGTCCCACCACTGCACCTAAGTGTGTCAAATGGACAGGTTGAATTGAAATTGAAAATATTAAAATGAGTTGAAATAAAAATTGGGTTGGGTCTTGACCCGCCCAAGTTTACTTTGATATCAAATGAGTTGGGCTCAAATGGGCTAAAAACCGGGTTAGATCATGACCCACCCAATTCGACTCGCTTAATCTCTATAATTTTAACATATTGTTATTTAACTTTTATAACCACAATTTGAATTTGAACTCAAGAAAATTTTAAAAAAGAAGAAGTTACAAATAGATAGATAAATTCTAAAAGATATAAATGCAAATAAAGAGTCTTAAAACGGATTGAAATTGGAGATTAAATTGGTCTCAATTAAGGATTTTCTTAAAATGGATTAAAACTTAAATTGGTTGAGATTGAACCAATTTAAATTATTCTAAGTTCAACCCTTCAAATTCTGGACGAGTTACCTATAATTGAGTTCATTTTTAACATCCCTAACTGCACCACAATCCATGTCTGTGGGTTAAGAGTTGCTTTGGAGTTTAGCAATTTTCGCACGGAGTTTAGCAATCATACAAAGACAATAGAGGGACCCTAAATCCAAGGTAAGATAAGATATTTCAACTTTACTACTATTCCTTGATGATATTTGGGGAAAAAATGAAAAAGAAAATAACATTTGGAGTTAAATTTAAAAATACTACTCCCTCTATCTCAATTTATGTGACATTTTTCATTTTTTGAGAGTCAAACAATTTAAGTTTGACCAAAAATTGGCACATGAAATTTTCAATTTTATTGAAATGAAATTTATAAACTATGTAAAAAGTACTATAAGTCATAATAATTGATAATTCAAAATGTTTAAAAGATTTATGAAAAACTTATAATCAAAGATACACTCGTTTGAATTTCGAAATCTGAAAAGTGTCAGGGAGTAATATTTTAAAATGAAAATAATATTGAAACGTGCATTTTAATTGCAAGTGGCCATCAAAGCAAGTCTCATCATTATGTTTTTAAAAAAAGAAAAAGAAAAAGCATTACCGACACCCTTCAAGTATGTTAAATAAAAAATAAACGTTTTTTTCATGTAGTAATAATATAATAATGTAATTTATATTTTTTGATGAAATGATTATATTGTTGGAATTATCTACAAATGATGAAATTTGTATATGGTGAAATAGTTACCCAGAAAATATTATGTCGGATAACTTTAAGGTGCTTTGTGTTTAAAATTATTTTATATTATAATAGTTTGCCTAAATTAATAATAATTGCTTTCAATATATACAATTATGTGAGATTATTGTTAAACTAGTGAATAGGTACAACACTTCGTGCGGTAATTAAGATTTTATTGAATTTATATAATAT
Source organism: Solanum chiquidenum (assembly GCA_029582725.1). NCBI lineage: Eukaryota > Viridiplantae > Streptophyta > Magnoliopsida > Solanales > Solanaceae > Solanum > Solanum chiquidenum. The sequence goes on along the minus strand of JAJOOS010001290.1, from coordinate 3,864 downwards.
TACAATCTTTTCAAATGAGGGTAAGTTATAGAGAAAAATGATACTTACTAATAATAGTAATATTTATCAGTAATTATAATTAAAGGTAAATCCTACACTTAATTAGAGGATTTATGTAAGTCTTTGTCTTACTCATTCTTATTTATTTGTTGTTTCACATATGTTAATTATGTAAATAAAATAATTATATTTATTGTATGATAAGTAAACGTTTTGAATAACTAAAGGTTTTTTTTTGTTTACGTAAGTCCTATCATCTACTACTAAATTAGAAAGTTTACATAAATCCTTTCACCTCATTTGTTCTTATTTAAATATTTTTTCCATAAATCAAAGTCTAAAGCAATACTCTATGTTTATTGGTCCGTTAAATGATAAGAAATCTTATCTTGTGTTAAAATAAAAAAATAAAAAATGAAAATAGTGTTGAAATTTAAAAAATGAAAAATGAGAAACTTGTGACATTGCAAGTTGTTGTATTTTTAGTTTTCATTTTTTCCCACTATTCTATCTCTCCTTAGTTTTGTCCTTAATTTTTTTGCAATATTTGTGTTAGCTTCTTTAACCTATTAATCAAGATACACTTTGAAGATAAATAGTTAGTTATTTGATATAATTTTTTAGGATTTTAAAAATAAATCAATGAAGAAAATAAGATATATTCTACAAATAAAATCGTGCAATAAAATTACCATCCCAAAAGTTTCAAATGAATTGATGAGCAAGATATATTTATTCACGTGCATGAAATTATAACTATCTCAATTTAACGGTTCATCATACATTATCACAAAATTCTACTCATGAAAATATAAGAAGATCAATAAGGCATGATTAAATTAAAATGAACTCTATCAAGATAGAGCCAATAATACAACTAGAAATAAAAAAGTTACCTGGTATAATAGAATAAATACATACTCTATCAAGATAGAGCCAAATAAAAATAACTAAAAATAAAAAAGTTACTTGCATGATAAAGAAATACTTATTGGGGATTGATATTTAAACATATTGATTATCAAATTTAATGTAGGAAATAATAATAAATTTGGTCTCCTCAAACTCTCATCTATTCTTAGTCTCACTTTTTCTCCATTCTATGTGGGCTTATGTGTTATGATTGTTGTATAAATAAGGTTTTTATTATTTATAATAATCTATAGGTTAGTAGAAGATTAAATGAACCAGAAAATACAATAAAAATTATGAACATAATTATATGGGGATCATTATTCGTATTAACATTTTCAACTTCTAACTTTATTTACGATTTTAAAATAATCATATAACATATTTACATTGTTATAAATCAATTTATTAGGATAAAATAAAATTATTTTTAAACACAAAATTACATGGTGATGAATTTTATTTATAATTTTTTTAAAAAAAATAATACTAATACTTTATTCAAGATCTTAATAGTTAAAACTTATTTAGATCTTAACATAAATAAATACATTTCATAACAATAATTCAAAGGAACAAATAAGGCCCAAGAGTTTTATGTCCACTCATATATATCCACAGTAAGTTGACAAAGACTAATCTTATCTTCGAGTACACTCAAATGAACTCATTTTTTTCGTGTTTGACAGCTCAATTATTAAAACACCTACCCTTATTTTTATTAAAAGAAAAATTAGTAATTTTGTTCAAAATCTGTATTGAAAACTCAACAATATTCAAATTACACACTCCAAATTATGCTAAAAGGAAATTCTCACGTCAAATAAGCTTTCTTGAAATGATGAAAAGCAAAAGTAGGTATGTCTCTGTATTCCATTCCCTCCTCTCTAGCTAGACGAAAGAGAGTTAGTTCCACCTATATGATCTCTTCAAAGGTTGAAGAGACAAATTGTGGATCCGTTAACAGTAAAAGATTAAGTTGAAAAAAAAGATATTGAAATAGTAGATTTAATAGTCTCCGAGAGTGGGGACAAGCAAATACTATAAATATCATCCTATAAATACTATGACCAAACACACACAATCTCACTCACACTTGATAAAATGAAGGCCTCCTCCATTCTATTTTCTTTTTCTCTGTTGTTACTGCTTTCTCAACTCTGTTCATGTGAAAGATGCCATCCAAATGACAAAAAAGCCCTCCTAGAATTCAAAAAAGGTCTAGGCAATCCTGATGACTTGGGTAATTGGGATCCCAAAACTGATTGTTGTACTGATTGGTACGGACCTACTGTGGAATGTGATGAAAAAACCAATCGTATTAACGTCATTGACTTCACCAAAATGGATATGGCAGGATACCTCTCCCCCTCCATCGGAGACCTTACATACCTTACAACATTCAGTATCCACAATGTACGTAACCTCACCGGTCCAATTCCATCAACAATTGTTAAACTCACGAATCTCGAATTCTTCAGAATTAGTCAAACAAACATTTCAGGACCTGTACCTGAAGTTCTTAGTAAGTTGAAAAGCTTAACGTACATTAACTTGTCGTATAATAAGCTTGTTGGAACCATCCCACCTTCGCTATCTCAACTTCCACACTTGGAGTTTTTAGGATTAGACAGGAACAAACTTACTGGACCAATTCCGGACTCATTTAGCAACTTAGCTCCAAATCTAACCTATCTTTACCTTGGACATAACCAACTTACAGGGATTGTCCCAACTTCATTTGCTGCCTTCAGTTTTGAGACAATTGACTTGTCAAGGAACATGCTTCAAGGGGATATTTCATTTTTGTTTGGTAAAGATAAAACTACATTTCAAATGCTTTTGGATAGGAATAAGTTTGAATTCGACTTCTCAAAGTTGACGTTTGGGAAGAGATTATGGAGGTTGGATTTAAATCATAACAAGATTTATGGGACTCTTCCAAAAATCATGTCCAAGAATCCCTGGCAACTCTTGAATGTGAGTTATAATAGACTTTGTGGAGAGATTCCAAAGGGTGAGAATATGCAGAGATTTGAGATATATGAGTATTTTCACAACAAATGCTTGTGTGGTGCTCCATTGCCGCCCTGTAAGTAAATGATCAAATATATATGTCGTCCCGTTCTGTCCTGCGTCTGTCTGTCTATGTATTTCAATTTCTCTTTGAATGTTGATGAATAATTAAGCCACTAAACTTAAGGCTTCCAAGGCATAAAAATGTACTTTAATTTATGAATGTTATCCTTTTTTAGCTAGTAAAATCTCGATGGATGATTATATTGTCATGAATACCGACCTACTTGGTATAGATCCAAAAGAACCAAGTGTGTGGTCTTGCATTTTGCACTTCTTCAATAATGTCATTTTTTCCTTTTGGCACATCATATTTTCTAACTATCCGAATTATCTCATCACAATAAGATCTCTATACTGGATATGATATTGTTGTTATTGCTGGCATAGCAAATTTCAAAATATACATCCGTTGTTTCATAATTATTATTCCTAGAGTCTTCAACTGGTTTGGATGGTTTGATTTCCACGATACCAAATCAAATCATCCAAACACAATGTCAAAAAGTGATTAAAATGAGGTTTAACTCCTAAATCATAAGTATTACTTTTTGATATTGTCATATTCACACGCACTAAGGTCCACAAAACTTCTCCGCATGACTCTAGTCTCTAGTGCAAATTCTTTTACTTTTTGGCATCATTTATAACTTTCATGTGATTGAGTTGGACAACTATTTTGTAATGTTTTTACAGAAGATTAATAAAACAAGTTAGTTACCTAAAAAAAATAACAATAAGAATATGATTTGACCAAATCATTAATGAAAGACATATTTGATGAATTTTACAGAATCAAATTATTAACGAAAGACAAATATGATAGATTTTATTTACTTTAGGAACATTCCTAACTCTCTTATTTTATTAATTGAT
>JAJOOS010001289.1:0-30724 GCA_029582725.1 Solanum chiquidenum | reverse complement strand
ATATATATATATATATATATATATATATATATATCAGTAGCATAATTTAATGTTAATATATGAACAACATCACTTATGGTGAAAAATATTTTATTTCTTTAAGTTTGTACCTTATCTTCTCGGAATTGTAGTCTTCTCCTTTTTTCGCTGCATATATATCATATAGTTGTTGTCTAATGAAAGTATCTAATATATAATAGAAGTTGTATCGTGATATAAAACATTAAACTTTTTCAATAAATTTTTTTGATAGATGAATCTAATTTAAAGTATTATCTATAGAATCTTTAATTTGATTTAAGATCATTTTATGATCAATCACTATTTTTTTATCTTATTTTATATAGCTAGCAAAGAGTGTATCTTGTGGCAACATTTTCTTAGATTAAAATGAGCACAAAATAACATGAAATTCATACTTAAAATTTTGTATACTCAATATAAATATACAAAAAGAAAAAATATATGGAACACAATTCATAGCCAATGAAGAAGGTAGATGAAAGTATATGTCCATGCTATATTCACTCTAGTGTTCCATTTGATTGAAATCTCTTGTCACCAACATTTTACTTTCTCCGTTCACTTTTACTTACATATCTATTAAAAAATTATTTATTATCATGGCTATATTATCATATTATAAGTAAAAGTGATAATCTATTTTAAAATAGTGGACTTAATATCAAAACTAATAATTCAATGGACTACGTTGATGCCCGCTATTTTAGAAAAATTAGGAAGAAACTCCTTCGTTTGAGGGTAAAAGAATATAAAATAAAATAAAATAAAGAAGATCATGTGCCTTTTTTTGTCTTTGTTTATTATTATTGTCTCTATCACAACTTGATCTATTAATTTTATTGGAAAAAATAATCATCAATGTGTGTATTGTCAATGTTCACTCGTTATGTGAACACTAATTATTAAATTCTCACTCGAATGAAAAACAAAATAAACTAATTGAAGAAACAAAATAAGAAAAAGAAATGAAAATTCTCGCACACTATACAATATAGAAGTTTTTTGTGTGAAACAAAGTCCACAGTTAATTGCACATTTCTCTATTCTTTTTATGTATTTAATAATTTAATAGAAAGTTAATACCTAAATTTTCATGCTAAGAACTTCAGCAAACCATATAAATAGATTGCGGATGAATCATTTATGAAAATTTTAAATGATATCAAATTATTGCAGAAAAGAGTTCCCCAAGAATTTATAAGAAGTGAATGGTTGTGATTTATGACCTAAGAAACATGAAGGCTGAAATTGTTGTGACTATTCATAGTAAATAAGTCTTTTTTAATAAATAAAATATCTAGGTTAATTAAAAGGGTATTAATATTCTAATATGATATAAACAATATTGAAGTATGTATGTGATGACAATCGTAAGAGGAAAATATGAGTGTGAATTGAAGAATAATTTTCTACAATTTATTCACCAACTCTTTCTTATGTGGTACCTAAAATTTCGTTGAATTTTGAACTTAATAAATTATTGCAAATAACATTTGAGATTTTTTAAGAAGAGTAAGAGTAGAAAACTTAAAAATCGTAGATTAAAAATAAGAGGAAACTACTCTATTTATAGCTAAAAAATAGTAGTATGAATAGGTACCTTATTAGAAAAGTTACAACCTTTAAATCGCTCATGCAAGTGTACGTGGTCGTTCAAGTATTAAAGTAGCTCTTATAAAGAGCCGGGTATCATACCCACAGGGACTTACGATTAGAATCAAATAATTTCTCCAAAACTTTTAGCTTAGCACAAGTGTTATCAAGATTTCAAGAATGATTTATTTTATAATTCTAAGAGTTAAGCAAAATGTAACAATAACGATTCAATTTGAAGGTTTTCAAACAATGATTGGGTAAAGTCCAGGGCTGCAGCTCTTATCATGATTCATGTAACTATATTGTTTAAATAGGTGTTAATCGACTATTGAATCAATGATCACAGGGTTAAATGTATGATTATGATCTCCCGACCTCTAATCGCCTATGATAAATGACAACCTAACTACATCGTTGAGCGGGGATAAGCTGGACCAAATACCGAGCATTACGATTTCTTCCTGTATAGTGATCAAGCATGGTTTCTAGGTATATCCCTATCCTAGATACATATTAACCCTAGTTATTAAGAGAAAATCATGCTCCTTATGCCTCACGTTCTATCCTCTTATTCCTCTCCCGAGTTCAATTCGGACAATATGTTTATTTCAATAGTGATCAGGCACGAAATACGAAAAACAAGAACATAAGAAAGATTGATATGATAATCAATATTAACCCAATAAAAACTCAATAGATTACAATGATCGTGTAGCCACAGCCCTAGAACTAGGGTATTTAGCTACTCATAACAATAAATTCGATCAAACAATGTTTAAGCATCATAGAAAGATCGAAAGTAAAAGAATTTAGGAAAGAACCCTAAAAAATGATGAAATAGATCTCCAAGTCGTCGTTCTTCAAAACCCAGAAAAGAATATTTAATAAAATAAAATATGAGTCTATTTATACTAAATTCGAAACGGTCAAATCTGGCAACTGATGGTGCGATGCGGAGAGGTTCTCATATTCACTTCAACGCACGAAAGCCTTCTCCGCGACGCGGACACTCTACGGAGTGTTCTGTCTCAAAATCGAATCTCGCAAATTAATTTAAGAATCCCTCTCCGCGTGGACACGGACCACTCTACCTCAATGATCATTTTCTCGAACAAGAATCGACTTCCTCTCTGTGACGCAGAGAGAATACAAAAGTGCCTTAAACGTCAATTCTTCATTCTTCTTCCTTGCTTCTTTTCATTTGGGTCCTCTCTTGATTCCCCTTGCCATTTTAGTGGTCGTTTCTCCATTTACGCTCACCTACACAGCTAATCATATAGGTTAGTATTAATGAACTCAAAAAATATGACTATAAACAAACACAAATTGAATTCAAACTTGGCTTAAATATGGGTATTATTAGATTTCTAGGCATATAAATACGCCTAAGATCACTACCCCACACTTAGAGCTTTATTCGTCCTCGAACAACTTACTAACTACTTCTAGACCTAGAGTCTCTACTATGGTATTTGTGCGTCAGCCACTTTCTTCCAAGGATCTGTAACCAGTTAACACAGACATGATTTCATTCAAACTATGCATGACTCATGTAATTGACTTGACAACTTTTAGCAACCAACGCATTCAACAACATGTGCACCATTACATATCACATCTCTTTCATACAACAAGTGCCCCTCACTCCAAAGAATAGTCCACACACTCAACTCAGCAAATTGAATATACTTTTAAGGACTTTGCAAACAAGGTACACTCTCACTCACCAAAAACATCAGACATGCATGCATTGAGAACCATAAGCTTGCCCATTATGTACATCTCCACTAATGAAGTGTGTTATGCTCAAAATAAAATAGGACTTGTTCCGGTTGTAATGTAGTCTTGAGGTAAGGGAGGATTCATTTAGATGAAATTAGTGACTTATCCTCCCTAATGCGTCGGATTTAATTTCCTTCTTACATTAACAACTATTTCTTTTCTTCAGCCCCCTATTTCTTCATAGATTTCCACTAATATTATCAACTTTGACTTCATTTCTCACTCGCCCCTTTATATTTTTTTATATTTTTTTTTTACACTCAACAATAGCCACCCTTGACTTAGGGATCTCTCTCAAGTTAAGGTGCACATTGACCTTGTAAGGGCCAGGGCCATCATTAAGGTATTCTCCAAATTAGCTAACTTCAACTTAGGCTTTTAACCTTGGTCGAAGTGCACAATGTCCTAAGGACCAGGGCCAATCTTAGATTTAAACTCATGGGACATCATTTTACTACCTCTTTTCTCTCTTCCCCACAGACTAAACATTTCCACCCTATTTACTCTTTCCGCCGTTTTAACTTTTCCTCCTAACTCAGTGCATTAGGGATTTGGGATCAAAACTAACGGTATCAATAAAAAGGATTCGACTTACTTCCGTGGGTTAGAACAAAATCAAGGCTAAAAAGGCTCAATTGGGCTATACTAAGGATATTATTTCTGGAAAGGATAATATTCAAAACAATTCAAAGAAAGTCTATTATCATCTTCTAAACACAACACCACTTTTATTTCATTTCAATAACATGTTGGGCAAGTTCTAGACTCAGATGCATTACATGGATACTACAAAAACTCACCACTCATGGCACAAGTTGTACTAAAAAATGGATCAATCACAACACATAATCAGTTCATACATAAGGTCCAATTTAAGCTTAAGTTGCAATCATTCAAGTCAAATACAAGAAGTTCAACTGCATTCATATATCAACTTCAAATCATGCTTTTCATACATTTTCCTTTCGGAATTTCAGCTTCAGCAAAACCCAACCTAAGACTCAATGACGAAATTCCCCTTAAGACGAACGTCATCCATCTATCATTGGGCAACGTGACTCAACTACGACTACTGACTCAATCCTAAAAAGATAAAATATTTTTGTATTTTGCACGGTTCAAAGGGACTTTCCTTGGCCAAAGAACCGAAAACAACCTCCAAGGAACCCAAAATAAAACAAAACAAAAAAATACATAATAGACTCTAACAATGTTCAACAATAAAAATATATACAGACCAAGTATGATTTTCACCCCTCACCCCACACTTAAACATTAGCACTATCCCCAGTACTTTACAAAAATCAGAACAATACAAGAGGTAAGGTGAAAACACTCCCTGATCAATCCTCCATCGCATCAACCCTTTTGGCCTCATCATCGGCCTGAGCGGAGTCTACCTCCTCATCAGAGTCGGACTCTACGTCTGATCTAGTACGCAGTCGCTCCTCATTAGTTGGAATATCATTATCGACTGACTCACGAAACTTGGGACCAAGGCCAAGTAGTGCCTTGGCGTGGGCATTCAGCGGATAGCGACTCTCAACATCTCTGAATTGTGTGTCAGTGGAAGTCAGGCAGCCGTTCTGGTGGCGCAACATCTCTAGACCATACATCCTAGCCATAATCATCTCATTGCATCGATGGCGCTCAGCAGTGGTGAGAGTTTGCCCAAACTCAGTGTCGGGACCCTTGGTCCTAGTGATGTCCACTAGTGCTTGGAATAAGGGTGCCATGTAGTCCACATTTTCTTTAGGAGCACCTGCAGCACGACACATTCTGGTAATAAGGCCACCAAAAGCATACTTGTCCCCTTTATGAACCCGGGCCTTTCGCATCTCAGATTCAGGACAACTCCGAAATTCAACTATGTAGCCGTCATCAATGCATAGACCAAGAAAACCCTATCCCTGGTAATATATATGTAGTAGAGACCCGGTATCAAACAATTCATGACAATCTTTAGCCAGACACGAGTCTCCCTAAGCATGTGAGCATATGGAAGAGATTGGTGATATCTCTTCCCACTGTGCTTAGTCCATTGCGCCATGGACTGAGGACCACATAGTGTATGTCGGATGGCCCGGTATGGAGGGCGTATGTTCAACCCTGTCAGCACTAGTGGATCAGTGTCCTGTGGTGTACCTAATATGTCATTGATTCCCGCGGGAGTGATAGGGACATTAACTCTCAATACAGTCACAAAATGCTATCTTGCTTCCGGTGCCCAGTTGGCGTAGAATTTGCGGACCATGTGCAAGTTGCATTCTTCCGATTCTGCAAAGATAAACTCCATATGCAACTCCATAATCCGCCTCAGTATTTGATGAAACTCTCGCGCCAAGCTATCCCTTTCAATACAAACATCAAAAAAATACGACGCCTCAGTGTGCTTTTTCCACCATGCCTTCCCTTTCTAGGTCACAACCTTAACCTCGAATCGCCTGTTTTGGCCCTTGGGAACTGCAGGTGCGGGTGGGACATTACTCCCACTTCGCACACGCTTCCTTTGGCTAAAGGTGACGACTGCCTTACCAGGTCTTTGGGAGCTCAACATAATTTCCTGCAAACAGAGTAGAGTTCAGCCCCCAACACATAGACACAATGATTTGTGGGTGATGCACATATATCACCCCACACTTATGTCGTGCAATGATTCATTCTAGGTACTCAGACTTCCCAAAAAAATTGAATGACGACACGCCAGCCTGTTGATCACATTCACACAACCCTAGAGGTACCACATTATTCGCCATAACTACTCAACCTCACACTTAGATTAAGGCCCTCACGCAATATTCCATGATTCAATAAGCAAGTAGTGATACTCAAGACTTCACACTACAAATATATACCCGTGAATACACAATAGCATCCAACTAACACCACCAAATTGATGTTCCACGAACATAGTCAAACAACCATTAGCAACCAAAACTCAAGCAAGAGCAACTAGAGGAAATTCCAACTCCCAAATTACTCTATACCTACATGCAAGCAGAAATAAAGTAATGCTACTCAAGATTTCGAATTACCCACTAAAATTTTACACAAACATTCCCCAACATGCATAACCCACATACAACACCCTATCAATTCCACCAACTACCCCATAAGTCAAACAAAGGTGTATTTCTACTCAGACTTTGAAACACCCATAAGCCAACAAGAAACCAACAATTTCATCCCACCAAGAATCATTGACAACCCATATACATCAACACCACATCCTTCATAGTAAGCAACACTTAACTAATGCCAAAGAATACAGAAATCACATACCTGGAGTGGTGAACTTTGGGAGAATCAACAAGAAAGAAGGGTAACGTGACTCCGCATTACGGATGAGACTCAAAGAAATTGCATGGGGAAAGGGAGGGAAAAAATCATGAATTTGGGAGTATAATGGGGTTAGGGGACGGAAATTTGGGGTTAAAAAGGGATTGGGTCGGGTTATTTCAAAGAAAACGGGTAAAACCCATTTAATTAATGAAAATCAAAATTGACTTACTAGGGGAGCGACGCGGGGTGGACACAGAGTGTTCTGCCTCGTGAAATTAATTAAAAAAATTGAAGTCAAAGTTTCCATCCCCCCTCCACGACGCGGGATGGTTACGCTGACTCTTTTTACTTGACGTAATTGTTAATCCTCGTCGAAACCAAATTTTGGGCCTGCTTCCGTGACGCGAGACGGTCACGGACAACTCTGGCTCATTTTGGAAAATAAATTTCGAAAGAGGCAAAAATCCCACACTTCACTGTGATGCGGAACTATCACGTGGCCCTTTTATTTTTGACGTAAAAAAAACTTACCATCGAATCCAAATGTTGGGCTTCTCTTCGCGACGCGCCAAGTTCACTGACCGTTCTGCCTCGCGCTGGAAAATTAATTCCAAGCGAGGCGAAATCTGATTTCCTATCCGCGATGTGCCATGGCTCTGAATTCCTGATTCCTGCACATTTTAAGCCCAAAACCCATTAGTACAAACACAATGGGTTGCCTCCCATCCATCGCCTTAGTTTTGGTCGTGGCACGACTCATATTTTTGTACTTTTCTGAATATATCATCATTTTTTTTTTCAAATTCCTATGAATTGAAATAACAAAATAATAGAAAAGAAATCCTAACTATTACAAGGGGTCACGGGTTGCCTCCCGTGCAACGCCTAATTTAACATCGCGGCACGACCCATCTCATGACTCACTCGTCATTCAACGTGAGCTCTTCAAGCTCACGATCAACATCATTTCCAAAATAATGCTTCACACATTGCCCATTCACAAGGAAAGTAGAGCTCTTATCTTTGTTCCTTAACTCCACCGCACCATGTTGGGTCATCCTCACAACTTCAAAAGGACCACTCCATTTAGATTGAAGCTTTCTGGGGAACAACTTCAATCGTGAGTTAAACAGTAGCATTAATTGACCTGGCTCAAAGGTACGTGACACAATATGCTTGTCATGCCACCTCTTAGTTTTCTCTTTGTAGAGTTTTGCATTCTCATAGGCGTGAAGCCTGAACTCTTCTAACTCATGCATCTACGTTATCCTCTTCTTTCCAGCTAACTCAACATCCAGATTCAACTTTTTAATTGCCGAGTATGCCTTATGCTCCAATTCAGCTAGAAGGTGACATGTTTTTCCAAACACCATCCGATAAGGAGAAGTCCCTATCAGTGTCTTGTATGCAGTCCGGTATGCCCACAAAGCATCATCTAACTTGTCAACCCAATCTTTTCTTTGGGCATTCACAGTCTTTTGGAGGATCTGCTTCACTTCTCTATTAGATGCTTCCACTTGTCCACTAGTTTGGGGATGATAAGTCGCAGCTATCTTATGCCTTACCCCATATTTGGCCAACAAATTGCGCACTGAACTATTAATAAAATGCGTACCTCCATCATTGATAATGGCCCTTGGAGTTCCAAACCTGGTGAAGATGTGCTTCCGGATGAATTTTACTACCACCTTTGCATCATTAGATGGTAATGCAACTGCTTCCACCCACTTGGAGACGTAGTCCACTGCCACTAAGATGTATTGCTTACCACGGGACGATGGGAATGGTCCCATGAAGTCTATCCCCATATGTCAAAGATCTCAACTTCCAGTATGTTGCTCAATGGCATCTCATGCCTTCTAGAAATAGTGCCCATTCTTTGACACTGATCACAACCCTTCGCAAACATAGCGGCATCTTTAAAAAGAGTAGGCCAAAAGAAACCAGATTGCAATACCTTATGTGTAGTGTGTTCGCCTCCGTGGTTTCCACCATATGGTGAAGAGTGACAACTCTCCAACACTTGTACTGTTTCCTGTTCAGCTACACACCTTCGCACCATCTGATCAGGTCCCTACTTGAACAAGAAGTGCTCATCCCATACATAGAAGCGTGCATTATATTTCAGCCTATGTTTTTGATGTGTTGAGGCCTCAGGTGGAAATAAACCACTCACCAGAAAATTGACAATGTCAGCATACCAAGGCACTTGAGCAAGGTCCAAGGCAAGCAATTGCTCATCGGGAAACTCTTCGCGAATCTGCCCCTCATTCTTCACATGAGACGAGTCCTCCAATCTGGACAGATGATCAACTATTTGGTTCTCAGTTCCTTTCCTATCTTTTATCTCTAGGTCAATCTATTACAATAGAAGAATTCACCTAATCAGCCTCGGCTTGGCATCCTTCTTATTAAACAAATACCAAATTGCAGCATGATCAATGTACACTACAATTTTGGTTCCTATTAAGTATGATCTGAACTTATCAAATGCAAACACTAATGCCAGCATCTCTTTCTTAGTGAAAGTATAATTTGATTGGGTTGCATCAAGTGTCTTGCTATCATAGTAGATGGAATGAAACATCTTATCTTTTCACTGCCCAAGCACTGCCCCAACCGCTATATCACTGGCTTCACACATAAGCTCGAATGGAAGCTCCCAGTTAGGAGCAATCAGAATAGGTGCTTCTATCAATTTCTTCTTTAACAGCTCAAATGCCTGCAAGCACTTCTCATCAAATACAAACTTCATCTCTTTCTCTAACCGACTGCACATGGGTCTTGTAGTCTTAGAGAAATCCTTGATGAATCTCCTATAGAACCCAGCATGTCCCTGTGATAGGGGGGATGCAACTTCTCAATAACCTTCACTTTAGCTTTGTCAACTTCCAGCCCATTCTTAGAGATCTTGTGTCCCAACACAATCTCCTCTCGAACTAAGAAGTGACATTTCTCCCAGTTCAACACAAGGTTTGTTTCTTCACACCTACCAAGGACTCTGTCAACATTAGTCAAACAAGGGTCAAAAGACTCACCAAACACCGAGAAGTCATCCATGAACACTTCAACAAAATCCTCCACCATATCATGGAAGATTGCCATCATGCATCTCTGAAATGTCATCGGTGCATTGCATAATCCGAATGGAATGCACTTGAACGCATAAGTGCCATACGAACAGGTGACGGTAGTCTTCTCCTGGTCCTCTGGTGCAATAAAAGTTTGATTGTACCCTGAGTAGCTATCCAGGAAATATTAATATTCCTGACCTGCTAATCTATCCAACATCTGATCAATAAAAGGCACCGGGTAATAGTCATTTCTAGTGGCATCATTCAACTTTTTGTAGTCCATGACGCCACCCAGTCACTGTTCTTGTGGGGATCAATTCATTCTTTTCATTGGTTACCACCGTCATTCCACCCTTCTTGAGCACACACTGTACTGGACTCACCCAACCACTGTTCTTGTGGGGATCAATTCATTCTTTTTATTGGTTACCACCGTCATTCCACCCTTCTTGAGAACACACTGTACTGGACTCACCCATTTACTATTTGATATGGGGTACACGATCCCTGCATCTAACCACTTGATCACCTCTTTTCTCACCACATCTTTCATCACTGGATTCAGTCTCCGTTGATGTTGTGCACTCAACTTATGCCTTTCTTCCATGTAAATTTTATGCATGCACAACGTGGGATTGATTTCATGGATGTCAGACATTTGCCAACCCAAGGCTGCTTTTCTCTTCCTCAAGATAATTAATGTTGCTTCCACCTGAGAATCAGATAATGCTGCAAACAAAATAACTGGTAAGGTCTTATTTTCACCTAAAAATGCATACCTGAGCTGGGATGACAATGCTTTTAACTCCAGCTGAGGTGCTTCTTCAATGGAGGGCTTGGGTGGAGGACCCAACACCCTATTTCAAGGCTCCCAGCGATCTCTTGATGTACCTACAAGTGCCACATCAAGAAATCGTACTATTCATGTACCTCAGCAACTACATATATATCATCTCCTATTAGTACTCGCTCTAACGGGTCCTTGGACGCAATATATTGAGCCTCTACCTCAAGATCTATCACAGCTTATGCTGACAACTCTTCATATACAGCCGGGAGCTTTAATGCCTTGTACACATCGAACACTTCCACTTTATCATGCTCCCACATAGTGAGGTGCCCAGTTGCTACATCTATCATAGCACGCCCAGTAGCCAAGAAAGGTCTCCCCAAGATGAATGGGACCTCAGGATCTGGCTCAAAATTCAACACAACAAAGTCTACTGGGAATATCAACGATCCCACTTGCACTAAGACATCCTTTACAACACCCTCAGACCTAGCAACAGATCTATCAGCCAACTGTAAGATTATAGTAGTAGGTTTAGGACTACCCAACCCTAACTTTTTATACAACGAAGTTGGCATCAAATTTATACTCGCTCTTAGATCACACAATCCTCGCGCATGAATGCTCTGCCCTATAGTGATCTGAACCGTAAAGCTACCAGGATCTTTCAGTTTGGTGGGCAACTTATTTTGGATTCGGGAGTTGCACTCTTCAATAAGTGCAACAGTCTCATATTCAGTCAACCTCTTTTTATTTGCCACAATCTCTTTCACATATTTAGCATACCTGGGTATACCCTGCAAAACATCTACCAATGGCAAGTTAATGTGAACTTGTATAAAAAGAGAGAGAAACTTACCAAGACATTCATCCTCCTTCTGTTTCTCGAACTTTTGAGGGAATGGAGGAGGTGGTTTCACTATTGGTTGCACTCTTTCTTCTTGTGCAATAACCTTACTCTCCTTGGGTTCACTCTCTTTACTCACAACATCAGTGTTTCTTTTCTTTGGAGCCAAATCCTCCAACTGCAAACCACTGTGTGTACCTACAACATTTACTTGCTTGGGATTTGGATCAGTGTTTCCCGGCAATCCTTCTTGAGGTCGTGAATTTTGAGCACTTGCAAACTGCCCAAACTGCTTCTCCAAGTTTTGAGTAGCTAATTGGTTGTTTCTCAAGTCAGCAACTAACTGGGCTTGATTAACCATATTCATTTTAAGCATGTCCTACACACTCATGTTACCTGGTTGATTGTTTGGTTGCTTATTGGGATGTTCTCTTTGGCCTTGTTGTTGATATCCATGTGCATTTCCCTAGGGTCTATATTGATTTTGGCCTTGGGCCTGATTCTGATTACCTCCCTATGATAAATTTGGATGGTTACCCCAACTGGGATTGTAAGAATTTCCATAATTCTGCTGGCCTCCTCCTCTTTGTGCATTCCCTACAAAATTCACAGAATTCGGGTTTACACCACATACCTCTGCACTATGATCACCACCTCCGCAGATTTCGCACCAAGTTGGTGGTTGTTAGACTGCACTAACTTGAGCGGGTTGTTGTCCCAATGCTAGATTGTTGAAGTGGGTGTTCATCATATTTTGCATTGCAGCAATCTATGCAGTTAAAACAATCACTGCATCTACTTCCAGCATACCTGCAGTTTTCTGTATCACAGGTTTCACCCCTCCTCTGTTCCATTCGGGGTTACCCTGTGAGATCCTGTTCAGCAAGGTGAAAAGCTCAGCATATGTCTTCTCCAAAGCCTGACCACCTGCATCTGAATCAAGTAAAATTTTGGTGTTAGGCTCCAATCCTTCAAAGAAGGTATTGACCAACACCTCATTAGATTGATGAAGATGTGGACAGCTCATCAACATCGATTTAAACATGTCCTAAGCTTGGTACAAGTTCTCTCCTCCTTTCTGTCTAAAACTCAGGATGTCACTCCTCAACTTAGCTGTTTTCCCAGATGGAAAAAATTTGATGAGGAACTTCTGTGCAAGATCATCCCAGGTAGTAATAGAGTTAGCGGGCTCAGAGTTTAACCATCTTTTTTCTTCCCCAAGCATAGAAAAGGGAAATAAAGTGAGCCTCACATAATTCTCGTTTACTCCAATTGGAGTGTAAGTATCACTGATCTCGAGGAAGTTTTGGATGTGAACTATTGGATCCTCGTGTGACATACCAGTGAACTGCCCATTAGTGTGCAATAGTTGCACCATACTCTGCTTCATTCAAACCTTCCACCAGCTGTAGGTTTTTAAAAGCATGAAGTCACATTGGTGGTACGTGGGATTGCCACGTCTCTTACCTTCATCTCAGTCATTACTGCAGGTTCCTCTTGCTTAACTCTTGCTACTGGAGATGTTGGTACACTAGCAACAAGAGGGACTGGGTAAGTGTGTCTTTTTTGCCTTCTCCGGTAGTGAACGAATCTTTCTGGTTCAGCTAGAGGCTCTACCAATCCTTGATCATCGTCCAGTTTGGAATTTCAGTACAACCTGCAATAATGTATTGCTACGATTAAGTTGTCAACACTTGCTTTTTAACTTCAGAAATCAAAAAAATCAAATAATTCCTAATTCTAAAGTCCTCTCACACGCAAGTGTACGTGATCGTTCAAGTATTAAAATGGCTCTTATAAAGAGTCGAGTATCATACCCACAGGGACTTACGATTAGAATCAAATAGTTTCTCCAAAACTTTTAGCTTAGAACAAGTGTTATCAAGATTTCAAGAATGATTTATTTTATAATTCTAAGAAATAAGCAAAATGTAACAATAGTGATTCAATTTCAAGGTTTTCAAACGATGATTGGGTAAAGTCCAGGGCTGCATCTCTTTTCATGATTCATGTAACTATATTGTTTAAATGGGTGTTAATCGACTATTGAATCAATGATCACAGGGTTAAATGTATGATTATGATCTGCTGACCTCTAATCGCCTATGATAAATGACAACCTAACTACATCGTTGAGCGGGGATAAGCTGGACCAAATACCGAGCATTACGATTTCTTCTTGTATAGTGATCAAGCATGGTTTCTAGGTATATATCTATCCTAGAGACAAATTAACCCTAGTTATTAAGACAAAATCATGCTACTTATGCCCCACGTTCTATCCTCTTTTCCTCTACCGAGTTCAATTCGGAAAATATGTTTATTTCAATGGTGATCAGGCATGAAATACGAAAAATAAGAACATAAGAAAGATTGATATGATAATCAATATTAACCCAATAAAAACTCAATAAATTACAATCATCTTGTAACCACATCCCTAGAACTAAGGTATTTAGCTACTCATAACAATAAATTCGATCAAACAATGTTTAAGCATCATAGAAAGATCGAAAGTAAAAGAGTTTAGGAAAGAACCCTAAAAAATGATGAAATAGCTCTCCAAGTTGTCGTTCTTCAAAACCCAGAAAAAGAATATTTAATAAAATAAAATATTAGTCTATTTATACTAAATTCAAAACGGCCAAATCTGGCAACTGATGGCGTGACGTGGAGGGGCTTCTCAGATTCACTTCAAGGCACGAAAGCCTTCTTCGCAACGCGGACACTCCACAGAGTGTTCTGCCTCAAAATCGAATCTCGCAAATTAATTTAAGAATCCCTCTCCGCGATGCGGAGAGGACACATACCACTCTGCCTCAATGATCATTTTCTCGAACAAGAATCGACTTCCTCTCCGCGATGTGGATAGAATACGGAAGTGCCTTGAACGTCAATTCTTCATTCTTCTTCCTTGCTTCTTTTAATTTGGGTCCTCTCTTGATTTTCCATGCCATTTTAGTGCTCGTTTCTCCATTTACGCTCACTTACACAACTAATCCTATAGGTTAGTATCAATGAACTCAAATGACTCGATATGACTATAAACAAACACAAATTGAATTCAAACTTGGCTTAAATATGGATATTGTTAGATTTCTAGGCATATAAATACGCCTAAGATCACACAATAATCACATGTTCATACTATCATTTCTTTGCTCTAAATAATGAGATTTCCTCTCATTTTTCAACCACAAAAAATTTCTAATCTTCTACTCTCTTCTTCTTATATGTTTAAATTTTTTGTATGATTTATTGTTATTGAGTGAGTTTGAAGATCGGAGAAATCTCAGGTACCACTATTCTGATTAAGTAAATCATTCTATCCTAAGAAGATATATTCTAGAACCTCGACTACTTGAGGGAAATAATTTTTGGTGATATAATAATCATTTTTCTTTTTCTGTTTGCTTAATATATAAAGTAGTATGTAATGATCTCATAAATGAAGCTAACTTTAATTAGTCTAAATTCATTTGTTTTTCTTAACAATTTCTACTGATGCAAATATATTCTTCTAAATATCTTTTTTTTAAAAATATTGAACTTCTCATGATTCATAGAATTTTCAGGAGTTGTTTTGTTGATGCTCAAGACATAAGAATGACTTTATTTACAATGCTATTTATTTGATTTGAGATTGTCAGGAAGTTTGCTTCAAAATAATTACTACTATATAAACATTTCCCTTTATTTTACTTATTACTTATTTTAAAAAATATTTTTGTATTTTAGTCGAAGGAAAATTCAAATGATTTATAATGACGCTGGGTTGAAAGGTGTATTAGTTTATTTTATTTTTTATTTAATTGCCAATTTTTATGAAATAAAAAAAAATTGTATTTCAATTATAATACTATATATGTCATGAAAGTATTATCAAGTTAACAAGATCTTCTAATTTCAAAAAAATGGCCAGATGACCCCCAATTTATTACTGGATTTCCAACTACACACTTGTATTTCACGAGGGTTCTATTACCCCCTGGGCTATTTTAAAGTGGAATTATTTCCTCCCTGAAATGTCATTATCTGGCATGTATCTTGTGGTGAAATAACACACTTGACACGTGTATTTCACCATTTAATAAAATAAAATAAAAAAGTTCTCTTCCTTCATCTTCCTTTCTTACCTAATCATTTCCTCAACCTTAACTATAATAAACACCATTTTTGTACCTCAATAAATTTCTATATCACTAACGATTTATAAAAAATAAGAATTCAAGTCACCTTTTCATTTACTCCGAATCTATAGAGCCTAGAAGATAGTTGTTCTAATCAAATCTTTCATCCAATCAATTCAACAATTTTTCCAGATTTTTTTACATTTCGTTTGATTTTCTTCCTTAGACAATTTCAGATACACATTAAATGGGTCATGAACATTCGAGATCAAATTCATCCCCTGAGATTCTGTCGACAACTCAAAATCATCGCGGATGAGAAGACCAATTTGTAACACCAATTTGAGAAACCTCTCTATCTTCCCCATTCTTTATTCTTTCTCCCTCTAATACTTTCATGATTAATTTATAATTTGAGTTTTTGATTTGATTCTTCATGGGTTTTAGGAGAATATGTAGGATCCTTGTTTAAGAATGTAGAAGAAATTATTTTGTTTTAGTTCCTTTTAATAAGTTTGAAAATACTTTTTTAAATATACAATTACTTCACTTTGATTTTGTTACTCTTGAGTCCATGACTTTAAAAATAATAATTGATGGGTATGTTTTTTTTTAAAAAAATTTAGCTTGTTAGATATGTTCTAACTAAGTCTATTGAAATATTATTTATTCATAAAATGCATTAATTTTTGATAATTTTTATACCAAACATCCATTGAAAAAGCTTCAACAATGATAATGGTGAAAAAGGTATAGTTGTATAAATATATATGAGAGAAAATACATCATTACCCCATTCAACTATAACACTTTTTTTAAGAAGACACTTGAACTTTGAAAAGGTCCTAGTACCCCCTTATTCTTTTTCAGGGTGGATTAATTACCCCCTAATGATCCTATGTGGCACACAAAGTGTATTTCACTCGCCACCAGCGAGTGAGATAAACAAAAAAATATTATTTTATTTATTTGAACATTTATTTAGTTAGAAATATGATTTTCTTTTTACTCTATTTGATTTACTGTATTTTTGATGAAAAAAAAGTTTTATTGTATTTTTGCAATTGGGACCTATCGGCACTCCAATGAACAAGCTGACATGCTTGCACTGAAAAATAAATTAGAGGCCATAGAAAATTTCCACTCCAAAGCTTCGAAGAAAATTGATGATATTGTTGAAAGAGAAAGAGATGAATGTGAGTGAGGTGGTGGAGGAATATCGGAAAGAAGCGTCAGAGAGATCGACGGCGACGACGAACAACTGAGAGGGAATCACCGGGGGTAGTGTTCAAACGAAGTAGAAAATACCCCATCAGAATTAGAGAGAGACTTCCGGTCTTTGCAGATACAAGACATCTTGATTTCGAGCAAAAAATACCCAAAAAGAAGATTAACCATGGGAGAAAATAGAAGAAATTTTGCTCCTATAGATTTGCTTAGCCATTGTTGAGATGTGTTATTGATGTTATGGCAGTGGCGGCTATGCGAGAGAATTGCCGCCGCCGGCGAAAAGAATGGCTATTGTTGTTGAATTATTTTTTAAGAAGAAGAAAAGATAAATTATTATTTTTTTTAAAAAGTGAATAAGAAATATTACATATATGAAAATAAAATTTTAAAATTAACCTAATTGACATGTGGTAAGTATTGATTGGTGCGTGTATGCACTTCCTTTCTTATACTTGGGCTTGATCGAAAAATAAGATACTTTTACCACTTTTAAATTGTTTAAAGGGGTATTAGGACCTTTGTAAAGTTCGAGTGTCTTTTTAAAAAAAGTGTTATAGTTGAAGGGGGTAATGATGTATTTTCTCTAAATATGAAGAAAGAAAGAGAAAGAAAAAAGAAAACTAGAAAAAACGGAAATTAATAAAAAGAATAGGCAACTCACTCTCTCAAAGAGAGTGAAATACACTATCTATGCCAACTCAACACTTAAGGGGTTATTTATTCCATTTTAAAGTAGTTCAGGGGGGTAATAGGACTCCCGCAAAGAATATGTGTGTAGTTGAAAATCCGGTAATAGGTTGGGGGGTCATTTGGCCATTTTCTCTTAAATGTTCTTATTTCTTCTTCTTTTTTTTAAAAAATAAAAACTCATAGCAAAAAGGAAAATATGTGAATCATTTAAAAATTGAGAAAAGACATAAAGTGACACATGAAGTTGTCCCGAATTTTTAAAAAGATACCTAAACTATCGAAGCATCCTATTACCCCCCTAAACAATCCTGAACTGATATTATTACATCATTTTTTGTCCTAATGGTATGGAGAGTGTATGCACTCTCTTAAAGAGTGTGAACAATCTAAAAAAACAAATTTAATTTTCTTTTTACAAGTATTTTGCTATAAAATATATTTTCTTATTTTTCTTATTATTTTAACTTTTTCTCCTTATTATTTTTTCCTTTTTCTTTCTTCCTTCTTCAAAAATTCCTTGTCATTTCCATTGAAGTTTCTCACTTTCAAAGTCACTTTTTACCACAACTCCACCTTCCTTTTTTACTACTATTGGTTTAACTCTCTTCAATCTAAAAATTATATCTAAATATTTTATTACATTTCGAACAATTTGATAAACTCATTAGATTTCAAGATGATTACTAGGTTTTATTTAGTTTTTTTAATCCAAATTTCAATTAAACTTTTTCAATTTTCGGAGAATTCATTGATTCTTTCAAAATTATAATTTTTAGTTTTGAAGTTATATGAAAATGCGATAAATTAATTGATGATACCTTCAAAATTTTGATTTTTCTTAGAAAAATAATTAGTTTTGTTATTAATAACTCAACAAAGTCTAGAAAATAATATGATTTTTGAAAGAAAGAAATTTGATCGAAGAAGCAAAAGAAATAATAAAGAAAATGAAGGGGCTCAACTTGACGTGGGGGTGGAGTGAGGTGAGGGTGGGAGGTGAAGAAGAAGAAAGAAAGAAAGAAAATGGAGGGAAAGGTAGCTTGAAAGTAGGGGTGGAAGATGAAGTATAATTTAAAATGAAATTAAAATTAAAATAAGTCAAAAAGTAAGAGAGAGAAATAAAGAAAAACTTAAAATGAAAAGAAAAAATTATATTTCAAATTAAATTAACACGTGTCACATAATGATTGGTGTGTGAAACACTTGCTTTTTAAAATCTGGAATTGATCGAAAAATGATGTAATAATATAAGTTCGGAATTGTTTAGGGGAGTAATAGGATGCCCACATAGTTAAAGTATCTTTATGAAAATTCGGGACACACAGGAAGCTTTAAAGTGCAACGTTAGATTACCATTTTGCCCCTACACTAAAGTAAAATCTAATTATCTATCTAAATAAACAGAAAAATTAATTAGAAGTCTTATTTATTAAGTAAATGTGGAATTAATAAGAAATTCAGCTATTGCACTTTAATTCTTTAGTTATGACATTATAATTGTATTAGTTATTACTAATTATTGCAATTGTTATACACACCCTTTTACATTCTTTAGTTATAGCATTATGAATTCGGCAAGTTATTACATTATTTTTTTCTATCTTTCATCTTTCCTTATATTAACTTTTTTACCCAATAGCTTTTCACATTCTTAAACCACTCCTATATACCTGATAACACAACATTGTTATTGACCCTTGAATGAATCATATCTTGTTGAAAATCTTTTACAAGGATTTGAACAATATCTTTGTTGGGTGCAAGATAAACAAATGATTATATATATGATTTCACAGATTGAATATATTTTTATATTTAATTTTTAGTTTATATATGGAAAAAAGAAGAAATGGAAAGTCAAATAACTATCTTTGATTTATGTACACACTCAATCGAGAAGTCAATTATGAGAACCAACAACAAGAACATCACATATTATGTACCTTATAAAATAAAAATTAATGTACATAAAAATAGTTTAAAAAATAAAATGTAGTTATTTTCTTCACATGTTCATATGACATCTAAAAAATTAATTCAAATACTTTAATTTTTATAATATAAGCATGGAATACACGTGTGTTGCACGTGTTCGAGAATTAGTACTATATTAACAACACGAAGGTCCTCATAAATATTGATTGAACTTTTTTGCTATTATTTTTTAAATAATATTATTTAATTATTATCCTTATATTTAGATAAGATATACCTATATTTAGTACTTTAAAATTGACTAAAATATACTTATATTTAGTACCTATTGGAACAAGAATTCAAGGTCGTCGAGACTCAAGAGCAATTGAACCATGCTTTGAGGAGGAATAATTGAGGTAGGTGAGAGAAAGATAATTATATATTATCATTTATCTTAACTATATTTTCTTCCATATTTATTTCCTTATTACTTGTGACGTCAAAATTAACTAACAGATTGTTGCTAAGGTTAAGGTCTTTTGTTTTTTCAAAAGTTTTTTTTTCCTTTTATTTATAATTATACTTGATTTTTATCTAGTTTCTAAACATGTAATTTTCATATAAAGTATAAACGATTTCTAATTTTAAAAAATGTCATTTACTACTTTTACTCATTTTCATCATTCATCATTCTTTATGTGTTTTTGAATAGCAGCAATTCTCATCTTTACAGAAGCTAGATCTAAGGCGCTCCAAAAGCCTGAAGAGAACACCAATTTCAAGGGGATGCCAAATTTGGAGTATCTGAATCTCTGTGGATGTACGAGTGTTGAAGAGGTTCACCATTCCCTGAGATGTTCGAGAAAACTCATTGAGTTAATTTTGTATGATTGTGAAAACTTGTCTTATCCAACCATTCAAAATATGATTATTTTTTTGTTGGTACCTCTTGTTGGCTTATGGGAAAACGAAAAAACACCAAATGACTATGACTATTAGTTTATTTTTTTGGAGAAATGAAGTTTTTTGGAGTTTATTAATATCTTTGCTCGCGCCTATTGTAACCTCTCGGAAGAATCGACGACTCTTCAGTTTGCTGACAAGTAGCTTGTCCGAAATCCAATTGCATATGAATTTGCGCCAACAAGAAAATGGTCACTCTAGCAGGCAGATTAAGTAGTCCAGAGCAATTACACTACTTTTAGTAGTCAATGTTGGTTGGAACTAGCTAGAAGTATTAAGTTTAAGTGTTTTTAATAAATTTTAGTTTTTTTTCCCATTCAGCGTCTGCTATCCATCATAGGGCCTCCGGTTAATGTAGTTTAAATTCTAGAGACATGAATTAAAACCACTATAATTTTGGCGTTCTAATTTTCGACCTATTATTTTAAATTTTTAACTGTTTTCAATGATAAAAACTTAAATGTCAAACTAATCAAATTTGTATCTTATATCCATCTTTTCATAATAGTGCACACATCATCTCGAAATCCTGAATACGCATTTAAAAAGAGCAGAATGATAAATGGAAGAAAAATAAAGAGAAAAATGAAAGAAAAAAAAAAGACGGAAAAAGTAAAGGTTGAGAAAAAAAGTTTAAAAAACAATAAATAAAAGAAAAATAAAGAAATGAAAAAAATGAATAAAAAGACGTGAATGTTGAGAAACAATTGATCATGAAGAGTTGTATAAAAATATTTGAAGTGTAGCTGGGCAAAGGTGTAGTTGTTCTATATATAAAGAGGGAGAAAGGCTAGTCTATAAAAACTTTTCTTATACAAGATAAGAAAAATTAAGACCACACACTCTGAGGAATATCTGGTGTAATTACCTGGAATTTTTTCTAAGGTCAAGTTAAGAAGCCAAAACATATACTCTCTCCATTTCATATTAATTGAATTGTTGAGATATTTTTCATTTTTCAAATTAACTTAATTGTTCAATTTTCAAGAATACTTTTAGAATGTTCTTCCAATTTTACCCTTCATTAGTTAGTATTGGAAATAGTTATTAATTAATGTTTCATTATTCTAATCATAAATTTAACAATAATTAATAAGGGTAAAAATGAAAAATTATGCCTAATTTATGTCTTAATCTTCTTTTCTTAAAGGGATAAAGAACAAATATACCCC
The DNA here is from genome assembly GCA_029582725.1 of Solanum chiquidenum. Taxonomy (NCBI): domain Eukaryota; kingdom Viridiplantae; phylum Streptophyta; class Magnoliopsida; order Solanales; family Solanaceae; genus Solanum; species Solanum chiquidenum. The sequence continues at coordinate 9,227 of JAJOOS010001289.1, read as the reverse complement.
CGAACTTTCGTAAATGGTATCTAAATACCCCTCGTTATACTTTTAGAACGATGATGCCCCTACCGTCTAATTTTTAGAGCGTGTATACCCTTTGGACTAACGGAGGGATACGTGTCACGATCTTAACAACCTAGCAAAAATTTATTTTATTTCCAATTAAATAATCCGACCCGAATAATTAAAAACTCACCCAAATAATTTAAGATCCACCCAAATAAATCCCATTTTCCCATTCTTCTATAGTTCCAGCAACCATACACCCCAAGAACCAGTTACCCAACACCACTGCCGCAACTCCATCTTCTCCAGCGAAGCTCCATGTACAAAACCACCTCTGATTGCTATCAAACTCAACCTCCCTTGCTCTAGTGACGCTCCAGCGAAATCAGTGAGGCAGCGACCCTTCATCTACCATGAAACCTGACCACCACTCACCCATCTCTCCTTCACTGCTGCTCCAACAATTCCGGCGAATCGAACTAGCGACCTCCGGCAAATCAAACCCGAGGAGAAGTTGTTCGGTCCAAGAACCGTGTCTTCCTCACAACTCTGTGCCTCCTCCCTTTGCAACCACTACTAATATTCTTTTCCTATTTGATTGAAAACCCCTCACCTCTAGCTTGGGTCTCCAAATTGCTGCCTCTCTATATAACAGTTCACATAAACTGCTCTTGTTATCTCCTGCTCATGAGAACATGAACACTTGCATTGTTTCATTAAAATCAATTACTACACACTGGAATGTGCACTTTGTATCTACCGCTTTCATGTTCCACCATTAGTTGGGTCTTAAATTATTTGGGATTTATTTGGGTGGGTTTTTTATTATTCGGGTCGGATTATTTAATTGGAAATAAAAATTAAATAAATTTTTGATAGGTTGTTAAGATCGTGACACGTGTCCCTCCGTTAGTCCAAAGGGTATACACGCTCTAAAAATTAGACGGTAGGGGCATCAACGTTCTAAAAGTTTAATGAAGGGTATTTAGATACCATTTACGAAAGTTTGGGGTATATTTGTCATTTTTCCCTTTCTTAAAGGACGTGAAATACCTCAACAATTCAATTACTTTGAAATGAAGGGAGTAGTAAGCAATTAAAATACAAAATAGAGTAGACAAACTAATTTAATTGCCAGACTACACAGAAGTTTCCCATTTTCTTTCTTTTTTTCTCCCCCCATAATAAACAAGAAGAAGATCATTTTACAGACTGCACATTAATAAAGCAATTCATACAAGAGAAGTTCCCAAAATCCTATTATTTCTTTTTACAGATACATAATAACAAAAATGCTAAGTTAACTCTAGCAATTTTTTGTTTCTTTTTCTCCCCCTATACATTAGCCTTGCAATGGCTCCTCTTCATCTGGCAAGACAACAGCTAATAAAGAGAACTTAACACGAAGAGAAATCTTAGCCTTGTCGACAACAAGCCTAGCCCCAGACACCATCCAATAGCCAGGTTGATCCTGGGGTCCTCTCATCATCTCTGTCGTATCAACAAACTTCAAGAGTCTTCGGGTTTGTGCTGACATTGGAGGTCCATCAGGATAAAGTGCAGAATTTATGTGAACTTCAGATGGTCGTGGAAGTGGCTTTTGAGCGGAGGAAAAATGAGAACTTATAGTTGAGATGATTCCAGATTTTTCGGTGATAACAGGAGAACCATCCCACTCAGGTCTCTTTATGACTGTGGCACCAATGACTTTAGAAAACTGAAGGCGTAAAAAAAGAACATTTCTCAGACCAGATTCTCTAACTTCAAATTGGGCCCCCGTGACAATGGAGAGATCATCAGATTCTATGGGTGCAGTGCATACATGTGAAAAACTTTTCCATTGGACCTTCTCATGATACCTTTGGTCAGAGGAGCTGCTCGCATAGCCATATGATTCATTTTGAAGCTGAAGGCTTTTTGGCAAGGATGAAAGGTGCTGCAAATGGATTGCTAAGCAATTGTTTCTTTTTCCTTCCAAATACAATCGGAGGCCGGTCACTGGCTTATCCAGATCCACCTATTAAAATAATACAGCCAAGGAGAACTTCATTTTAAAAAAATAGACACAGACAAAGAAAATGTCAACATACTAAGCATTGATTAGCTGTACATTAGGCAAGTATCGTTCAAAAGTTACAAATGTAAGAAGAAACAAAATGTATAGACACAAATTAACCATGGAACGTAGACAAAATTATAATTGTCGATCCCATTGTGCTTCCCACCATCCCTCTCACTCCTCGTCCCCCCCAAAAAAAGAATTAGAAGGGTGTGAAACTATAATAAAGACTACACAGTCGTTTATCAGTATAATGTACAAAATTCGCATACTAGTCCTCAGAACTATCTCCAGAAAGCTGTTCAAAGTTAAGCTAGTGTCAAACTGAAGCATACTGGGGAAGCTTGGCATGTATAGAACAAGTCCCCAAAATCTGGATAGCATGAAACAGAATGTGATCACAAAATGCAAACCTGAAATAAGGCAGGCTCCTGGAGACAGAACCATAAACTAGAAATACTTGCATTCTATGATGTAAGGCCACACAAGTAATTTGACCAGTAGTATATTGATTAATCATCTCAGCAGCAGAAACACCACTCAGAATGGAACACAAGTCTCCGGGATCACTAGATATTGACAATGAAGGTAGTGATAGCAGCGCTCCATTAAAGTTGAGTTTTAATGCAAAGAGCTGAATAGAGTCCTACCTTAGCGCCTAACAATCTAAGGATAGAAAAGAACCCAATAGAGTTGGTGCTTTGTGTGTTAGTAACAGGAAGGATCCTCATATTTTCTAAATTAAGCAGGTAGGAAAAGATATGTTTCATCTTCTCATAGGGTTGCCAATTTGTGACAAAATTGGGGAGCTTGATGCAAAGTAATTTTTGATAACTGTTGAACAATACAAACAACAACATACCTAGTGTAATCCCACAAAGTGGGGTATGGGAAAGGTTGAGTGTACACAAACCTTATCCCTACCTCAAAGATTGTTTCCGATAGACCCTTGGCTCAGGAAGAAACAGGCAAAACAGTCCAAAAAGAGAATCAACGAAAGTGCAAGCATAACGAAGCATTCTAAACAGTAACTACAACAAAATAATACAATAATCGAAGTACAAGAAATATCATATCGTAACAGAAATCGAAGGGCAATAAAACTATAGGAGTAACATTAAGACTACTATTATGGATAGATAGCAAGATAATTCACTACAACCTACCAACCTCCTGCCCTGATTTGTGTCCTCCATAACACCCTATCTAAGGTAAATGTCCTTGGTAAACTGAATCAATGTCATGTCCTGTCTAATCTCTTCTCCTCAAAACTTCTTCAGCCTACCTCTACCTCTCCTAAAACCATCCATAGCCAACCTCTCACACCTCTACAGGGCAACAATGAATCTCCTTTTCACATGCCCTAACCATCATTGTCTCGCTTTCCGCATCTTGTCCTCCACCAAAGCCATTCCCATCTTGTCTCGGATATCTCATTTCTAATCCTGTCTCTCCTAGTATGGTCATACATCCATCACAACATACTCATTTCCGCATCTTTCATCTTTAGAATGTGAGAGTTCTTGACTGGCCAACACTCCTATTCTATCCTGCATCACTTATTTCAACTGCAGCTCCAAATGAACTGCTTATTCCACTCTTTATTGATTCTACTGAAGTAGTGATTAGAAGATGGAGTCAAAGAAGGGTGGATTACAAATAACACAAACAGTTAATGATTACATGGCATAAGGCACCATTGAACTTTCGAGAGTGAAAGAAGTCCATATTTCACATCCAAGTGATCATATTTCTTAATTGTTACATTTTCATGCATACATGATACTCCTTTCTATATACATGAAGTTCAAAAATCAGTCCTTCACCATATTACCCAAATCTATCATAAGAGAATCAACAGATGATGATTGGACTGATTTTGTAGAAATGGAACTGCATTCCATTGGTTTCCTTTTTTCTTTTTGTGCTCTTGACATATCACAGTTCGTTTGTAAAATTTATTTGCTCATACAATACTACAACAAGACCATGAATAACTAAGAACTGAGCAATTTAATGCCTGTTCAAGTAGGTATCTATGCTTATCATTAATTTTTGCAATTCCATGATCCAATCCATAGAGCAATGTTTCAACTATTGTCCATTTACTATATTTATCCTCTTCTTCTGTAGTATGCTTTATATCAGCCTTTCTCTAACATAGTTTAGCATTTGCATAATATAACCTTAGATCAAAATATATAAACATATGATTCACTTTGAAAAAGAAAACAAAGGATTCACTACAAACTCCTTTGAGAGACGGAATAGCTTCCCAGCCGTTTAAGTGTCAAATCGAGCATCGTAAGAAACAGTTCAATGAAAGAGTACTTCATGAAACCTGGTAATCTGTAAGCAATGTTTTTCTATGATCTGATAAAATCTAACACAGATCAGAAACTGGATTTGACGTAAAACATTTTAAAACTGAAAATTCATCAAAATAATTCATGAAGTTAACATAGCTTCCCAAGTAATAGATGAGTAAAGCTGGAAATTACCAGATTTGTATTAACATATAACTTGGGGCCCATTAGACTAAACTTCAGAGTTGCACCACTTTGCTGCTTCCTCTCTGGACCAAGAGGAAGTTCACCAAACACTGGTCCCCATTGCCTTGGAAGCTGGAACTCCAAAAACTGATAAAGCTCTTCAATTGGTGGTTTATCTGTATGCCATATACAACGATCAAATGGGTTGTCTAAAAGTTACTTTTGAGTTTTATATAGGGGTGTGCATCGGTCGGTCCGGTTCGGTTTTATGTATTATCGGTTCGGTTTATCGGTTTTTGGTTTTAAAATATGCTAAACCAATAAGATATTCTTTATCGGTTTTTGGTCATTAACGGTTCGGTTTTTGGTTTACCCAATAAGAAAATGCCCATAAAATAAATATATGCTTTCTCACTTCTCTAACAATTTGGCACGATACAGTGGGACAAGCAAATCAACTGTAAATGCTTTGATATAGTGAAACAAGAAATATAATGAGAAATTGCATCAATAAGAGTAGATGTAGTACGAAGGTTACAATAACATGTTACAATCAAAACATAATATGGAATTTCTGATGTGAAGTAGAAGTACTATGACGTGTGAAGTGTGTAAACCATAGTGTAGAGTACTGATATAGTGTCTAGTTATGTTAAATTATTAATATTTAATATTTATTAAGGGTATAGTAGTAACTTACTATTGTCTTAATGGGTTATCGGTTTCCCCAATAACCCAATACTAAAAACCGATACCAAACAGATAACCCGATAACTTTTTTATAAAACCATTAAAAACTCGTTAACACAATAACCCAATAGCAATGACCCAATAACTTTTTTTCGGTTCGGTTTATTGGTCGGTTCAGTTTTTGCACACCCCTAGTTTTGCACGAATATCTAAAAGATGGTTCCTGTGCAAAAACACTCAAATCATGATATTTGCCTTTCCTAGAAGGCAAAATAAGTGAGGAGCTGCCCCCAAGGCCTAGCTCAAGTGGCAAAAGGTGGAGGATTTGTGGCTTAGGTCCCAGGTTCAAGCCCCACACCATGCAAAGCGAAGCCCGGTATTTAAGTGGAGAAGGGTAGAGGGGCGGGCCCATTATCCACCGAGTTTAGAAGGCTGTGATTGGTCCAAAGGGCGGGTCACAGACGGATTTCTCGGTTATCAAAAATAAATAAAAAAATAAGTGAGGAGCTTATAGCTTATATTCTTAAAACATCTACAGCCATAAGTTCACAAGAGTCATCTTGTTTCTAGTAATATCAGGTGTTGTAGATTACTGGATTTATGAATTGTGATAATTTGGAATTCAGTTTCCTCCATAAAAGTCTAACTAATTAATGTGTCCAAATATTAACTACACTTTTGGCCAATTCAGGGTTTTGCTGCATTCCTTTATTTAACTCTATTTTGTATTTATTTAGACAGATCTTTTTATCATTTAAAGCCAAGCAAAGATTTAGCTATACACCTAAGAGGCAAGCAGCAAAGTCTTTGGTTAAGATGAATCAGGAAACAGCAGCCCATATTATGCAAAAGATATACAATACTCACAACGTATGTACAAGTTAATCGCATGGCTCAAAAAACCACTGCCATCAATCCCGCTCAATAATGATGATATTGGAATTAATGACATTGAAATCACGTCTGGTTCAACTGGAACAGTTTGACACCACCTTTTATGTGGGATATTTCTGATACGGCTTCCACCTCTCCTCCCCCAGAGGAATGTAATATCCTGATGTCAAAGAGAAGAGGTAAAAGTAGGGATTGGTAAAGGAAATGAGAAGGTTATGAACAACTAAATAATGAATACAATATTGACATATGAAGAAACGGAAAGAAACTTGAATATCAAATTGGAAATGGAAGGAAGAAATGAAACATCCACCCAACCAGAGTTTGAAAAGGCAGTTTAGGGTTTCACTGATGGCAACAAGGCGAAAATCAGAGCAATCAGAAAACCTAAATAAGAGCTAAAATGAATGTTTTGATCTCAAAAAGAGCAGTGTCAAACCATAGTAGTTCATTGGATGTTCTTCATATACAAAATAAAAAGGATGAAATATCAGTTTGACTGACTAATAAGCCTTCCTCAAACTAGAAGCAGACAACCACTTACTCACACTAGAAGCCCAAAAATGTATAAACCCTTATTTTATACTATGAGAGAGAGAAGTGCCTAATATGAGATGTGTTTTACCCTTATTGTGTTCCATAGAATTTTCCCTTTGGCTTAAGATCAAAAGAGAAAAAAACAACCCGCGTACCCGCACCGCCCCACATGTTTTTCTCCAAAATATTTTATATCCGCCCTGCAAAAACTCTAACCCGTACTGCCCCGCAAATACTATAACCCGCACCGCACATTGCCATCCCTAACGTACACTCTACTGTCCCCACACCCTACTTTGTGGGATTATACTGGTATGTTGTTGTTGCCTTTTACTGGATTAACCTGGGGTTATATCCATAAAAAGTCACAGTCAAGTTTTTATAAAACATCTTCAATCAGAAACTGGCCAAGAAAATACAAACTTTAAGGATGCAGAAATTTTGCTTACTAGTATTCACAAGACTTGTTACCTCTTTGTGAAGATGAACTGTTGATGTAGTGGAATCCATAAAGGGCAGCTGTTGTTCACTATTAGCTAGCTGAAAGCAATGAAGCCAAAGTGCTTAAGTTAGAATCACAACATGCTTCCGGTTTTATTAATTGCTAGGCTAACACAACTCTGAAATAAATCCTTTTCTTGAAAAGTACCAACAATTTAAGAAAAATGGTCCATCTGCTATAAATCTAAGAACCTAAAAGCCTGGATAAATAGAGACACCATTTTAAGTGACAAAATCTATTTAAGAAAAGAAAGCCAAACAGTGTAGAATTTTCTGTCGCAGAAAAAGAATACTAATGATTGTAAGTTTCACAAGGTTATTCTCATTGCAATGGCACTAAAGAGCAGAAGGGAAGTTGAGGCACTTCTGCACAGTCAAGTTTCTTGAAGGAACTTTAAGTTCATTATTTGAGTAATTCCATAGCATTGAAATGCAGAAAGATTGTGCGCATCCCAAGTTTTGAAATGAAATGTTTACTGTCCTTCCGTTAACAACAGGCAGCATCAGAGATACTATACACACTCCCAAGTACAAAATTGCCATTCAAATACGGAATTAAATCATATAAAAGTTACACTTGTAAGAAAATGATATCAGCTGATAAAGGAATAGTTAGGGATAAACTTTTCACAGAAGTACATATTCAGGAGGAGGATAATCGAACTTTTCAGCAGGAAGTAAAATCGGAAGCAAAACAATATAGGTTGCCAGGATTATATTTATAATCTGAAGACCAAGCAAGGGTTGAATTACTATAAAGATGCAGAACTCTTGTGCTAATTGACAACGGAGGAATTTACATATTTTTTCTTCTCCCAGAGTGTCATTTACTTTTATAAGAATCTAGACTATTTACATACCTCTCTGTTATTCGGTAAAAACAGTACCTGCTTTTCTTCTTTTTTCAATCGGTATGGGAGATGTAGTGGTATGGAAGTAGAAATCTTTATTTATTTATTTTGATAACCGAGAAATCCGTGTGTGACCCGCCCTTTGGACCAATCACAGCCATCTAAACTCGGTAGATAATGGGCCCGCCCCTCTACCCTTCTCCACTTAAATACCAGGCTTTGCTTTGCATGGTGTGGGGCTTGAACCTGCGACCTAAGCCACAAATCCTCCACCTTTTGCCACTTGAGCTAGGCCTTGGGGGCGAAATCTCTAACTGCATACATTGAAAAAGTATGCACCTAGATAATATGCTCAATCAGAGGAACCTTACCAAATAAGCAACCAAAAACAAGAATTTGGTTGCTGTACAAGCAAAATATAGATTGCTCAAATTTCAATGTGCCCAATAGATACTCAGATAACTTTACGTAAAGAGTCAATCATCACCAGTAAAAAATTTGAAAGAAGCAAAATGGGTGATCAGGATAAGCAAGTCAAGCCAGCTTTTTTGAGGTTCCCAGAAACAACCCTGATCTTCAGATTGCAAGATAGAATGCAATTATAACTTATTGTCAAAAGCAAAAGAAAGATACTACTAGGTGTAGAGAAAACAGACTATTTTAGATTTAACATAAAATGCTAAGGCTGGAGATCAAAATATTGAAAGGAAATGTGATCCAACATTTTGGACCACTGTCTCTGTATGTGTGTGTGTGTGTGTGTTTGTTCGTGAGAGTGGACATCAGAAACCATTTTACCCCATACATGCTTACCAAAGTAGTGCTGGATTGTACATTTGCATCGCTAAATCTTTCATCTGCCACTTCTTTCAACCTTTTCTGTACATCAGCAGGCTGAAGTGTTGATGAATATTGCTGTTTGACATATACAACATCCTTTCCGCCCATCTTTACACCAACAATAACATGGGTACCATATTTCTCAATAAACCTGGAAATTAAAATCATTTCCAATTTTTGATGCAAGTCTAAGAACTAATGTTGAGTATGTGACTGAGTAATATGATTTAGCATCAAATTGCAGGCCACAATATATTTTTATTATGTTGATGAAGTAAGGGTGTTTCATTAATAAAGCATCAAGCAGATGCGATGTGTTTAATGTGCAAAACTTAGTTCAAATACATGAGTATAAATTACACT